>SSNP01000132.1:946501-957536 GCA_006937955.1 Pachypanchax playfairii
GTTCAAGGCCTTATACGTCAAAAGTAAAACCTTAAACTTTATTCTAGACCTTACAGGGAGCCAATGAAGTGATGCTAAAACAGGAGAAATATGGTCTCTCCTTCTAACTCTCATCAGAACTCTGGCAGCAGCATTTTGGATCAGCTGGAGGCCTTTAACAGCACTATTAGAACACCCTGATAATAATGAATTACAGTAATCAAGTCTAGAAGTAATAAATGCGTGAACTAAAGTTTCTGCATCCCTTTGATTCAAAATGCTCCTAATTTTAGCAACATTACGCAGGTGGAAGTAGGCCGTCCTGGTAATATGCTTTATATGAGAACTAAAGGACATGTCCTGGTCAAAGATAACACCCAGGTTCTTTACCTTCTTGTTGGAGGCCAAATTAATGCCATCCAACGTAGATGACTGACTACACAACTTGTTCCTAAGATTCTCAGGCCCAAAAGTCACAACCTCTGTCTTGTCTGAATTTAAAAGCAAAAAATTAAACGTCATCCAACGTTTTACATCAATCAAAGAGGACTACATGTGCCAAAATGTACCATTATTTCTAATTACAATTTTTTTTAAAGCCTGGAGACCACTTTCCCCCAGACAATAGTTAATAGGATTGAAAACTTGCCTTGAGTAAACTGGCGAGTGACCATAGCCTCACACACAAAACACCCTGTGAGCTCACAGGACAGACAGCAGGACCTGACTACGTGTGATACATTAAACTGACTGGTTTGGTCACTAGAAGTTTACTATCATACGTACATGGAGTTTTGGATTACTATGGCAACAGAATCTATTAAAATGTCATGGCCACTGGAACTCCATGTAAAATGATGGGATGTCTTTATAATCCTCAATAGACTCCTACATTAATTTACTCTTTCAACCCTTTGATCACATTTGCAGCACCTGTCAGTGTCACACACTTTGTCCCGTGACAGGAAACTGCAGTTTTCTCAGTGGCTGAGGCTTTTCACTCATGTACCAGGTGTGCAGGCACCTCAAAAACTTCTCCAGGAACCTTCTGGTTTTGTATATTGTTATAAGACCATTGTTTACATAATTTAGAGGCTAGTAATTTTATAAGCTAATAAGTTTGTTGCTTTGCCACCTCCTTACAATAGTTTTGTTTGCATAGATCAATTTACCTTGAATTTTATATTGCGTATTCCATCCATCTTATTTCTCTTCTTTAATAACTTCTGTCATAATACAATAGCACATACATTTTCTTACAACTGGTCATGTTAGTTTCTTTCTTTCTTTTTTTTTCTGTTTAATTTTGTTATCCCAGCTTCAGGTTTTTGTCTTTCCTGTGTATTTTTTTATTCTAAGGCTGTCTGTATATTTTAAGGAATGTAAATTCATGTGTTTTTTAAAACTAGTCATGAATTTGGCTCAACCACATTGTTGTGCCAGTTGAGTGATTTTTCTTGATCATGCAGAACGTCTGTCTGTGATAGAACCTAAGTAGTTCCCTTCCTGCCTAACCCACACTTTAAACTGTCTTACCTTCTCCTTTTTTCTTCCCCTCCCTGTTTTCCTTTTTTTTAAAAAACCTTCTTTGGCATATTTTTTTATTTGATACCACCTTTCATTTTATACTTTATATATACTTTCCATGTTCTGTGTTGACTTCCACATTTTTTGGTCCTGAACTTCCCCTTCAACCCCCTACTCTCCTCCTTCCCTTCCACCAACCTCTTCTTTGCGTAGGTCTGACCAGTGAGGGTGGTGGTCAGAGTGAAGCTGAGGTTCTGGATTGGTTAGAAGAAGTGGAAGAGAGTGGCTCTGATTGGTTAAATGGTTTCTTCACTTTCCTGTATGGTCTGATAAATCCTTTGGAGCCACTGGAGGTCAAATCAGAGCATGGTGTTTCAAGAGGACTCATGGAGGCACATGACGACGAGAAGGATGACGACGATGAGGGAGAGGTCAGACAAGGAGGAGCCAAAGATGATGGGAATCAGGGCCAAAAGATTGTCATCTTTGGCCTCCATAATCAATAGCTTTAGGTCACCTACAGCAGCCTCATATACGTGAAGAGCACACTTGTTTTCAGCTGAGGTGTCTACAGAGTCAGGAAAAATCTTGCAACTTTGTTCTCTGCTTGCTTTTGCAGTTTTCCTCAACCTGTACCCTTTGGACAAAAATAACTCCAGTCTAACTGTGTACTGACTGTCACACCCAGGTTCCACCCTATCTGTTATAGTTCTGATGTGCTTACCAAACTTGTCAAACCTCATTTGTATCAGAAGGAACTTTTCTCTGCCTCAGTATGGAGAAGATACTCAGGGAAACATTTATAAGCTTTTCAGCTTTTAAGAACTGACATCTTCTGTACAATCCTTAGAAAACAGCCAGCAAAACAACTCAAAGTTTGATGAGGATTTGCACTTGGACAGCTGCTCAACTGAACCTTTTTCTATATCTGTGTGACAGAAAAACTGCTTTAAAATGCTAACTATAGACTCTTGGTCAAGAAGCATGGATTGTGCTTTTAACTATTGTCAAGTAAAAGCCTCTTGGTTTCATGTTGGACACTTGCTCCTTAGTATGATTATACTATCTGTATTTATAAGACAAGGACAGGAATGCTAACATAAATGGATTATTTTTGTTCAGAATGCCAACATAAACTAAACAGTAAATCTGGTTGGGCTTTTCTGTCATTTTATGGTGTATCTGAGTCAGCCATGTACATTTCAGGTGTTCAGCATTGTAATACAGTGATTCCTCACTTATCGCGGTTAAATGGTTCCAGACCCACCGTGATAGATGAAAATCTGCAAAGTAGGGATACACCAAAAAACACAGAGACAATCCGTTCTAGTTTGAAAATAAAAGTGATGCTTCAAAATAAAATACCTCAATTGACAAATGCGAATCCATTTTGCTTTATCTGGAGATGAAAATAAACACACACACACACACAGCTGACTACGTTGAGGGGGGTTTTGGGTGTCTAAACACAAGCGGGGAAACACTCTTTCCCCGAAAGAATGAGAGGGAGGAAGTTATTGTCAATTCCAGATGAACGATGTAGCAGGAGTCATTAAAACAAGGTCTCTTCAATTATTTAATGATGTTATTTACTTATCGATGTTGAAAAAAAGAACTTTGAATAACCAGTCGAGCAGAAGCGCTTGTGGACCTGTGCGAAGAAATTTACGTCTATCAACGGTGGAAAAGCTGAGCGCTCCGCGTCACGGCGCTTCCGCGTGCTGTTATGATTATAGCGTTGCGTTGGTTGACTGATGATGGTGATGAAGGACCTGTGCAGTACGATGAAGGTGATGATGTGACTGCACGGGTACAAATGAGAGCTTTACGGCTCTTCAAGAGGCGCCTCGTCTTCAGATAGAGGCGCTGGGTCATCAATCGACCGCAGAGGAAGTGTGGGGAGTTAAACGAACAGCCAAAAGTGCGGTATTTTAGATTTTTTATTTTTGGATGAATATTTTTGAAAAATCTACAAAGTGGTGAATTCGTGAAACTCGAATCACGAAGTAGTGAGGGATCACTGTAGTCCTAATTCTTTCTGCTGCTATTCAAGTACACTACTCACAAAAGGTATAGATGTTCAGATAAGTGAAGCACACAACAAAACACAGGAAACAAGGACCTACAAAACAAAACAGGCAACCAAACTCTTCCAAAATAACTATCACAGGAGAACCTGGTAAAACCCTTAGAGAAATAAAGAACACCAAACCTTAACAACCCTGACACCCCCTTCCCCCCTTCAAAGATTTCTGTATTGTCTCATGTAAAGCTCACATTTTCTTCAAGTTGCTGCATGAACAGAGGCCATAATGGGTGCTGGAGACTGGGGTACCTCGATTACAATGATCTGCACTTTCTCCAGACCTTAATTCAAATAGAAAACCCCTGGGATCAGCTGAGTCGCTGTGTGGAGCCTGATAACTCTCCACGTCAGAACCTCAATGACCTGACAGCTTTCATGAAGCGCAGGATGTCATGTTGTGATTTACACACAACTATTGTTGGCTTGTGTTTCAATAAATGATTTGAGATGAGGAAATCACTATTGCATTTTCTACTTAAATGCCTCACTTTCATGATGTAATATTACTGTACTGTACACTTTTTACATTTTCCATGTTTCACCTGAAAACCAAATCCCTAACTTTTTGTGAGTAGTGTATGTCAAGAATCACGGGAAAGCTTTACTACTGAGAAAACCTGAAGCCACATATTTCTCTTCTAAGGATACACACATAATTCCAATCTACATTATTATACCAGAGTACCTTTCTCCTTGTATCACCTTCCAATTGGTTTATTTACTTTCCACAGTGGCTTTTGGCATAAATAGTAATAATAATAATAATTTCATGACTTGGGCAGATACAAATGTCACCATAAGCTTTGACTGTTACTTGGAACACTTCATTAAAATCTGAATATTTTTTGTCAATATATTTTAAGATCTTTTCGTGTGAAAAAGCAATACCTTCTTTAAATGATTCTTAACCTTTCCTATGGCCTCCTTATTGTATAAAATAAAGCCAGTATGGTGCGTACAGTCATTCTTGAAGGTGTATTTTGTCACAACAAATATAAGAAAAATAGTCTTTTATTAAATGTGTGCATCGTTCATCTTTTTTAACCATGCCTTCATTTACATTGATTAACAAAACAAATTAACTAAATTAATTAAATTTTACAAATTTTAATATTTTATTCCAGCTTTAAAATTTGTAGTACTAATTATCATTTTCAAATTAAACAGCCTTCTAGTCATGTAGTGGCAGTTAAATATGTGCCAAAAAGGATATTGGGGGAATTATTTTAAATTATCCATATGAGATCCAGTTTGATCCTGGTCTCTTACACAGTTATTAATAATCATATTTAATTTATCGTTTCATGATTTTGTTTAACTAATATTGCTATTATTGCATCTTCTGGGGCTGGTGTTATTCAAAAGTCAGGAGTTAAGTGTCGTAACTTTGGTGATTAAAAATCTATTGGAGAGAATAAATGAATGAAAAGCCAAATCCAAAAATTACTGACAAACTACATTATGTAAAGCACTTTTAAGTGTGATGTTGATAAATCTCAATCTTTGTGATTTTTTTTTTTTTTTTCATGTTTGACATTTCATGAAAAAATGACTGGATTGCAGTTTATATGGCCTGGTGTAAAATTTTGTGACATTAAATGGAAATGCAAATATGGAGTGTAAACAGAGTAAAGACAACAGACTGAATAAATGTGTCCAGTATGTTCTTCTTAAACTGTGTAAACACAAATCTAAAGCTACTTGTTAATGAATCGTTGTGAGAATTATAGAAAAGATTGTGCGCCTGATTTATCAGGTTTGTGGTTGTTAAAAAAGGTGCAAAACGCTCAGCGGCCGCAAAAACAAGCAGCAGGTGATTTACTAACGACGCACAGGCAAAACTGCACCTGTTAATCCTGCAGCAACACGCGCAAAGTCATTTTAGTGCTTTCCCCCTTGATGAATATGCAATGTGGGTATTTCTGTTGGGTGGAGAACATGTAAATAAGTGGAAGTTCCAGGCGCAGTGTGATTTGTCAAACCTGAAACTTTTTGCGGCTTCTAATTTTGCGCATATTTTTACCGCATTTAAAAAGCATGTCTTAACTTGCTGCAAAAATGATTGTTGCAAGGAGAAGACACAGACAGACGCATGGATCATTCCAGCACACTGACAGTGTTGCCGCGTCTCCCAGGGTAGATGGTCTAGTCAATTATGGACAAATACCAGTGTGACATGCTTTTGTATGTAAGCAGACAATCTCTTCAAGTCAAATGAAATTAACACTTCTTTCTAATTTTCTTAAAGAGTGTTTTAAAACAAGCAGCTCTGAATTAAAATGGGAAGTCATCCTCTGACTGGCTACCTTCATTTTCAGAAGAGCAACATTGTCTAATGCAGTGTTTCCCAACCCTGGTCCTCAAGGCACACTGTCCTGCATGTTTTAGATGTGTCCCTGCTCCAACACGGCTGAGTTAAATGAGCAAATTACCTGATGACTTGGCTTTTGTTGTCTGGTATTTTGCTCATTTAACTCAGCTGTGTTGGAGCAAGGAAACATCTAAAACATGCAGGACAGTGTGCCTTGAGGACCAGGGTTGGGAAACACTGGTCTAATGAAGTACTCTTTAAAAGTCTTGGCCACAATGACCTAGACTGCTGCAAAATTGCTACAAACAATTTTAGGACCATTTTCTATGGCCTCCTTATTTCAGCCAAATAAGAATCCAGTATTTGTTGCCCCTTTGGAAGTTCATGGCCAGGCTAATAGTCTTAGCCAAGATTTTACACCAACAAACCATGAAAATTCTCCTGCATGGGGCTGCCAGTCATATTCTGTAGGAACAACATTTTGTCTGAGCATTCTTTATGTGCACTTTTATGGATATTAACCGCACGCATGCTGTATGAATCCTCATTTTGCTCAAGAATTCCTCTGTATCCATGGCCTCACCCGTGGCTGTCTTCTCTTCAGGTCCTCCTGCCGCTTCAGAACGAAAATAGCAGCATCTTTTTACTCTTCATCCTGCAGCTGTAGAAATTTTCCACCAATTAACGAGTAGATGTGATGATCAACACAGAGGTTTTGAGTTAATAGATGGCCACCACTTATATTTCTTGACCAAATGGGCCAGAAGCAGTGGGCTCTTCATAACAATGACTTGAAATTGCTGTGAGTTGCATATTATGGGTGCCTTGAAACCTTCCAGGTTTATTGGTTTAGAAGTTACTCAAAGACATAGACAAAATTGTTTGTTAAAGACAAAAAAACCCACAATAGTCATAAAAAGTAATTCAGACACTGTTTTTGAATTACCACTACTGAAACTTCCCTGGGAAGGTCCCTTCAGAACAGTCCAATGTTTTCTTCCAATCTGTTCTTGGTGTTTTTAGCTGTGCACTTTGGCCTTTGTCCTGTTGAAGGACCCATGACCTGTAAGCTTTCTGACTTCGAGCAGCATATTTTACTCCAGAATGTCTTGTTAGTCTTTCTTCATTGTAACCTGCAAAGATTCAAGACGGGTATTGTACCAGGTGCTGCAAGGTAGCCCCACAAACTAAACCAACCCCCCATACCCATCATCATACCTATTGAATCTATCTAATACCTATTGAATATAATACCCATCATCATACCTATTGAATCTATCTAATACCTATTGAATATAATACCCATCATCATACCTATTGAATCTATCTAATACCTATTGAATATAATACCCATCATCATACCTATGTTCTTTTCTTTTTAAGCTTTGTGTTTCTTTCTATAAGCAATAATACTGATGTTAGTGGCACAAAGCTCCATTCTGATCAGTCCAAAGGATCTTCTCCCAGACATTTTGGGGCTTGTTAGTAGGGCTGTAAATCTTACACCAAGACATGATTCAATTGGATTCAGATTCTTGGAGTGATGATTCAATTCAGAATACATTCTCAATTCAAGTCACGTATCACAGGTGAGCATTATTCTATGGGCTTTGGCCAAGGCTTCTAAAACTAACTTTTTTCTGCGTAAAGTTGTGAAATTACTTTCTCAGTGAAAAATTGATGGTATGACTCAATTCTATGCACCATGAATCTAAAGCCTTTATTCTCCACAACACTATAGGGCAGGGGTGTCAAACTTCAGGTCTCGAGCCATTATTATGCACGTTTGAGATGTTTTCCTGTTTCTACACATCTGGTTTACATCCTCTGCATTTCAGAAAGTCCTACAGAAGCCTATTAATGACCTGTTCATTTCAGTTTAAATATGCTTTTTTAATTCCGAAGGGAAGTGAGATATTGTAGTAACTCCGTTTTTCTTCAGAGAACCATTGTAGAGGGTTCTAGCTGTGGACGGGAAGGATCTCCTGTAGAGGGTTCTAGCTGTGGACGGGAAGGATCTCCTGTAGAGGGTTCTAGCTGTGGACTGGAAGGATCTCCTGTAGAGGGTTCTAGCTGTGGACTGGAAGGATCTCCTGTAGAGGGTTCTAGCTGTGGACAGGAAGGATCTCCTGTAGTGGTCTGTGTTGGATCTGACTGAAGACATTCTGTTGTTGAGTTACAGTGTTGTGAAAAGGATGCTGAGGGTTTTCCATGATTTTCATTTTTAAAGCATCCTCCTTTGTGCAATTAACTCAAGAGGATCCATATCAGTCCTCAGAACAGAGTAATGTGTTCATCTTCATGCCACTTGCCTTAATGCTCCCTCCAACAGGTGACTGCAGATGTAGATGGAGACCTCATGTTTGGCTGTTTGACTGATGGAAGAGAAGGCTTAAACTTCCTCTTTCTCTCTTCACTTTGCTCCTGCTCTAAGAAACACTCAATATAGATGACGACTGCTAGTAGTAATGTCACAGAGTTACTCCAACAAGCTACCACAATGTGTTGTGCTATTCTAGAAATCAGATGTGTTGAAACAGGAAAACATCTAAAACATGCAGGTTAGTGGGCTCCGAGGCCTGGAGTTTGACACCTGTGCTGTAGGGGATCTTTCAAAATGAAACAGCGATAGATTTACTTAACTGATTTACCCTTTTGACATTTGAAGGAAGTCTAGTGGACTGGTGGAGTTGGTAGGGGCTGCCGCTGCTTCTTTTAGCTCTGGGTGATGGTGTAAGATGTGGGCTCAGGCATTTGAAGTGTTGACTTTGATTTTACACGCTGAATATGTCATGTCTTATCTGGGAAATTGTAAATCCCCAAGTGCGCCCAAACATGCACATAAGTGAAGAAGGGGCTGGCTGTATTTCTTTTCCTTTTCTCCAAGCAGAAACATTAGGCAGTTATCTAAAGCTATCTGACATTAATAGAACATTTTGGGGAAAAGTCCTTTAAAGTAACAAAACGTACATTTTGGATAGATTCACAATCTTGATAAATATGGATTGCAATTTGGATGTAAATCAATCCCTGTCTGATTTTTTTTTTTTTTTTTGTGTGTGTTTTTTTTGTCAGTAGTGGAAGTTCCTGGATATTCTTCCTTAGAGCCCATTAAAAATAAACATGTGACTGATCATGTGATCAGAAAGTGACGTACCTTGACGCGGAAGTTCAGCTTGAATAGTTCTGGATTGTTTCCTTGGCTCATTTTCCAACCAAAAATGCAAAGGGCTAAACAATTTATAATGTTGACAGTACATATTGTACCTCAAATAACATGGAAAAACTCATACGTCAATATGTTTCCATGTGGAAACAAAGTCAAATGTAATGAACATTTAGCTGAATGTCTAAATGTATGTATGTCCTTGCTATCATTCCTGTAGAAACATCAACACCAACTAGAAAAACCCTGGTAGAATGCAGATCTCCACCAAGCACCTCAGTTCCTATCATATCACTTTGTTGTATCTACCATAATTTCCAGAGTATAAGCTACCACTGTTTTTACACTCTTTGAACACTAAGCACTTGGGCCATTTTAGTTACCTGGCTTACAAACATGCAGACTAAACCCTGGAGGAAACATTACCTCCTGGTGGAGGTGATTATTGTATTTGTTTAAAACTTTGTATCCCATTTAGCCAGATTTATCTGTCATGTGCAAAAATTTACAAAATGTTTTAAAACTGTCCTTTCTAAACATCAAAGAAAGACTTCTTTTTTTAGGAAATTACCAGCTACAACAGACTAATAAATAAATTATTCTGTTCTTTTATGTTAAGCTGTAATATTTTGTTATGAAAGAGCGGATGAACCTCAATAAGCAAAGAAAACCCATTTGAATTTTTTTTTGTGTGTGGATTGAGTGTTCAGCATTCCATCACACGGCCTTTATTTAAACTCTTACATCACACTGCAATGCTCTTAATTTGTGCAAGTAAATTGATGCTTTCAAAAGGTTACAAACAGTGTATATATGTATATGTTCTTATTTAAGAATAGGATAGACATCAGATTTCTACTGTTTTACTGTGCCGGTATATACTATTTATGTCCTTTCAGCAATGTTTGCCTTATTCAATGTAGGACTGAAAGACAAAGCTGTTGTTTCGTCTGCCCATACTGAGGAGGCTGTAGAACCTTTGGATGCTGCAGAACCTGAACTAACACCAGAAGGTACCACATGTTAATGTACATCCAGAAACAGACATTTTCTTTCTGTTGAGCACAGATATTAAGCGATTATAGATCTTCACTGTATTATTTCGCCTTTTTTAAATCAGAAATGCAAAGACAGTTCATTAAGCTTGGTATAACAATAACACAATTTTTATATCAGACCTGGTTTCAAAGTATTTTGTAGAAGAAACCCCAGTTTGCTTTTTGTCTTTTATACAGTTTGACATGCTTGAAAAAAGTGTTTTGCACCAACAAAATTACAAAAGATACAAGAGCCACAATATTGGTGATTATTATGTCTTAGTATGATGCAATGTGTCTTATTACAAAACCTCACTGATTTGGACAAGTGAAAGTCTAAATAAAACATATAAAACCTAAAACAATACTATTCACAGCAGATGTTATGTTCTTAATACAAAAGAAATTCAAATAAGGCCTGAAAAAGTGCCTGAAAGATGCATCAGTCTGTGCTGTATGCCAAGTTATCAGCTAATGACTATCAAGGAGTTATCCAGTATCTAACTTTTAATAGATTAAACTGAAGAAACTAATTGTTGCTGAAACTGGCTGTTATTAATGAAGAACCTCAAAATAAAACAGAAAATATAATGTTTTTATTTAATGTTCTGATCTGATTGCTTGGAAGCAAAAAAGAAATGAGATGTGGATCAAGACATCTGCACACATATTCTCTTAAATTAGCGCTACTCATTTTGTTCAGTGTAATCAGTCAAAATGGTTTTTAAAACAATAAGTTGCATCCACTGACCATTCATTCAATATTTATTCTTGTACGTCCTAATTTCTGTCCTTAGCTATTATTGAGCCTGACCCTGAACCTGTGGAAGATGTGACTGAGGACGTGATTGCAGCTGCCGCAGCAGTGGACACTGAAGCAACACCACCAGGTGTGTGTGTGTGTGTGTGTGGGGGGGGGGGGGGGGGTT
>SSNP01000132.1:981481-1022797 GCA_006937955.1 Pachypanchax playfairii
AATGAGAAAATGTGTCAAAACCTTTGATTGGGAGGGTAGTTTGAATATTTTTGGTGCTTCTTATATTTGTTTGCCAAATCAGACAAACTGCTTCTGTAATTGATGTTTGATGATCCTCAGAAGAGGAAATACAACTGAAACTAATCTGATTCTCACGAGAAGCTTAAATACTTGGTCAGACTGTTTATCTTTATACTACAAACTACAAAGACTGATTTATGATATGACTGGAAGACGTGACATGGCTAAAATTTCTTCTGATTTTAATTACACTAATTCTTCTCATTTTTTTTTTAATAATATAACAAGCACTTTGTGTTTCACAGCTAAAAACAACTCACTAAGCTACCTAACTTTACTATCGAAATGTACAGATGAACATTTATAAATAAATAAAAATCAAACTTTAGGTTTTTAAGGCTTCATACTCAACTAATCCTGAAAAATACATTTGTATTATTATACTTTATATTATGTAACCTGAGACTAAAGGTTTGGTTAACCTGTCACAATGCTTTAGAAATGAAGAGATTTGAAGTTAGTCAAACGACCTTTCACCTTCAGACCCCAACAACAATCAATGCATAACTAAACAGCAATGTTTGGTCAAAATGTCAGTTTTATTTATTTATTCATGAGTTTTCCAAGAAAAGTTTTCTCCTTTCTGTAATAAATACGCTCCATTTCTGCATCTCTGACATTTTTAGAAGGGGTGGCGACCGTCAAAGCTTTAGTCAGGTTAGAATCTCACTATCAAGCCATTTTACATACAGTGGGGCAAAAAAGTATTTAGTCAGCCACCAATTGTGTAAGTTCTCCCACTTAAAAAGATCAGAGAGGCCTGTAATTTTCATCATAGGTATACCTCAACTATGAGAGACAAAATGAGGAAAAAAAATCCAGAAAATCACATTGTCTGATTTTTAAAGAATTTATTTGCAAATTATGGTGGAAAATAAGTATTTGGTCAATAACAAAAGTTAATCTCAATACTTTGTTATATAGCCTTTGTTGGCAATGACAGAGGTCAAACGTTTTCTGTAAGTCTTCACAAGGTTTTCACACACTGTTGCTGGTATTTTGGCCCATTCCTCCATGCAGATCTCCTCTAGAGCAGTGATGTTTTGGGGCTGACGCTGGGCAACACGGACTTTCAACTCCCTCCAGAGATTTTCTATGGGGTTGAGATCTGGAGACTGGCTAGGCCACTCCAGGACCTTGAAATGCTTCTTACGAAGCCACTCCTTCGTTGCCCGGGCGGTGTGTTTGGGATCATTGTCATGCTGAAAGACCCAGCCACGTCTCATTTTCAATGCCCTTGCTGATGGAAGGAGGTTTTCACTCAAAATCTTACGATACATGGCCCCATTCATTCTTTCCTTTACACGGATCAGTCGTCCTGGTCCCCTTGCAGAAAAACAGCCCCAAAGCATGATGTTTCCACCCCCATGCTTTACAGTAGGTATGGTGTTCTTTGGATCCAACTCAGCATTCTTTCCCCTCCAAACACGACAAGTTGAGTTTCTACCAAAAAGTTCTATTTTGGTTTCATCTGACCATATGATGTTCTCCCAATCCTCTTCTGGATCATCCAAATGCTCTCTAGCAAACCGCAGACGGGCCTGGACGTGTCCTGGCTTCAGCAGGGGGACACGTCTGGCACTGCAGGATTTGAGTCCCTGGCGGCGTAGTGTGTTACTGATGGTAGCCTTTGTTACTTTGGTCCCAGCTCTCTGCAGGTCATTCACTAGGTCCCTCCGTGTGGTTCTGGGATTTTTGCTCACCGTTCTTGTGATCATTTTGACCCCACGGGGTGAGATCTTGCGTGGAGCCCCAGATCGAGGGAGATTATCAGTGGTCTTGTATGTCTTCCATTTTCTAATAATTGCTCCCACAGTTGATTTCTTCACACCAAGCTGCTTACCTATTGCAGATTCAGTCTTCCCAGCCTGGTGAAGGTCTACAATTTTGTTTCTGGTGTCCTTTGACAGCTCTTTGGTCTTGGCCATAGTGGAGTTTGGAGCGTGACTGTTTGAGGTTGT
Organism: Pachypanchax playfairii; assembly: GCA_006937955.1. Classification (NCBI taxonomy): domain Eukaryota; kingdom Metazoa; phylum Chordata; class Actinopteri; order Cyprinodontiformes; family Aplocheilidae; genus Pachypanchax; species Pachypanchax playfairii. The sequence continues at coordinate 983,524 of SSNP01000132.1, forward strand.
GGACAGGTGTCTTTTATACTGATAACGAGTTCACACAGGTGCCATTAATACAGGTAACGAGTGGAGGACCGAGGAGCCTCTTAAAGAAGTTACAGGTCTGTGAAAGCCAGAAATCTTACTTGTTTGTAGGTGACCAAATACTTATTTTCCACCATAATTTGCAAATAAATTCTTTAAAAATCAGACAATGTGATTTTCTGGATTTTTTTTCCTCATTTTGTCTCTCATAGTTGAGGTATACCTATGATGAAAATTACAGGCCTCTCTGATCTTTTTAAGTGGGAGAACTTACACAATTGGTGGCTGACTAAATACTTTTTTGCCCCACTGTATGTAAAATGGCTTGATAGTGAGATTCTAACCTGACTAAAGCTTTGACGGTCGCCACCCCTTCTAAAAATGTCAGAGATGCAGAAATGGAGCGTATTTATTACAGAAAGGAGAAAACTTTTCTTGGAAAACTCATGAATAAATAAATAAAACTGACATTTTGACCAAACATTGCTGTTTAGTTATGCATTGATTGTTGTTGGGGTCTGAAGGTGAAAGGTCGTTTGACTAACTTCAAATCTCTTCATTTCTAAAGCATTGTGACAGGTTAACCAAACCTTTAGTCTCAGGTTACATAATATAAAGTATAATAATACAAATGTATTTTTCAGGATTAGTTGAGTATGAAGCCTTAAAAACCTAAAGTTTGATTTTTATTTATTTATAAATGTTCATCTGTACATTTCGATAGTAAAGTTAGGTAGCTTAGTGAGTTGTTTTTAGCTGTGAAACACAAAGTGCTTGTTATATTATTAAAAAAAAAATGAGAAGAATTAGTGTAATTAAAATCAGAAGAAATTTTAGCCATGTCACGTCTTCCAGTCATATCATAAATCAGTCTTTGTAGTTTGTAGTATAAAGATAAACAGTCTGACCAAGTATTTAAGCTTCTCGTGAGAATCAGATTAGTTTCAGTTGTATTTCCTCTTCTGAGGATCATCAAACATCAATTACAGAAGCAGTTTGTCTGATTTGGCAAACAAATATAAGAAGCACCAAAAATATTCAAACTACCCTCCCAATCAAAGGTTTTGACACATTTTCTCATTCAGTTGAATTGTTGATGATTATATTTAATTGTCCAAATGTGTCCAAACCTTTTAGTGGTAGTGTTTATACAGTATATTATCTACAATAGGATAAAGAAGACATTGACTTTCAGGCCTCTGTGTTAAAACCCATTTTAATAACTCATCTGTTCTTATTGGTTTGTGAAACATTGTGAGACGTTGATTTGAGTTGGTTTTATTACTGGACTGTTCTTTATGTAGTTTGAATATAATTAATAACTGCTTTGTTTGTTTAGAAATGCCCAACATTTGGTTCCACCTATTAACATAATAGATTGTGCTGCAACTAGCAAACAGAATATACCTTTGTCAAGGTAATCCAAATATGCTTGGAGGTCTACAAACATCATTTCTCCATCAGAATAAATTGTTAAATCACAGTTTCCTAATTTAATTTGAATAGAGCAGCTAAAAAACAAAGATAAGAGTAGCAGATAGGGTAGCAAATGGCTGACAGGAGGTATAAAATCTGTTTTACCTGTACTGGGATTAAGTTGAACTGTAATGACCTTCATTATTAAAAAAATGAAAGGAACATTTTTATAATTAGAGTCTATTATTTAAACTTCTGGGAAGTTGATCTGGTCAGTAGTAGAAGGCTACGTTCAGACTGCAGGCTGAAGTGACTCAAATCAGATTTTTTGCCCCTATCTGACTTTTTTTATGACAGTCTGAACGACACAGATCCGATTTTTTTCAAATGCAACCCAGTCCACTTCAGCATGTGGTCCTAAATCCAATAAGTATCCAATCTTGTGGCATGTGACATCAGCCTGAACCGCCAGGTCGCTTCCATCCGACCCGTACGTCATCAATACGTGACATATGTGAATATTCTGCATCGAGGACACAGGAGCAAAAAGTAAACAACAGTAACTGCAGACGACGTGGAGAACAGTCAATGTCGAGAAACCGAAGTGTCTGAACTCTGAAAATGGATAACTCAATATTTAAAATTTCCTGTAACTCCGAAAGTAAAGGAACTTTAAGGTTCTAAATTACGTTTATCCATCCAGTGAATTGTTAAGAGTAAGGTTCAATATTGATTATATAACAGCTGTATTTTCTGTGAGTCTGAAACTACAGATCATATTTTCTATCATTGTGTTCACACTAAAATGTTTTGGGAAGACCTCCATCTAAAATCCAGCTACGGAACACTCATTCTGGACAACATAATATTTGGGATCACCCTGAAGGATTCGCAAGTGGACTATGTTTTAAATAACCTGATTTTACTTTCAAAATACTTAATTCACTGTTCAAGATGGAAAAAGTAAAGCCTCATTTTATTGTTTTCAGAAAGTAACTTGCAGAAAACTTCTTAACAGCCCTAAAATGTATGAAACATACAAAAACAATGTTACTCTTGAATGCATTTGAGAATGTGATTTAATTTGAAGACCTCTAAGAGTAATTACAACTGTGTGAATGTGGAATGTTGTTTGCTGTACCTTGTGCCTTGAAATATCTGTTCACCTGTTTAACATTTGTATGCATGCCTAAAGGTGCGTTCACACCGGCCCAACCATCAACTTCATAAGCGACAAGTTTATATGTAAAGTCTATGGTGGACGGGCGTCAGACAGACGTCAACGGCTCTGCGGCGCTTTGTGAGCATTATGAGCGGCAACTTTTCAAGCTTTTCTAGCGTTTCAGGCGTTGACGCTTGAAACGCTAGAAAAGCTCAAAGTTCAGCTAGCTGAACTTTTGACGTTCATAACGCTCTTGAAGCAGCATGTCAACCAATCAGAGCGTCTCATCGTAGTGACGTAAGACGTCACAGCACGTAGCCGAAAAGAAGTGGGATCAGCCAAAATGGAAGATAAATTAACCTCATCCAAACGTAGCTCCTGGAGCAAATGGTTAAACTCACCAAACTCAGAACGCATTTGAAGAATGGGGTGTATCCACAAACGACGCTGATGCACCCGACGTCGACGTTGTCTAGATCTATGAAGTAAATAAATCCAAGCCACTGTCTCAATATGATCCGCTATAGCTCCGAACATCCGATAACAAAGGAAGCCCCGCCTTCGCGCTTTTTCGGTCAGGCTTTACGAGCTTTAACGCCTATGCGCTCTGACTGGCAGGCGTTATGAGCTTCAACTTCAAATGTCAAATTTGGAGCGTTATCAGCGCTGCTTGACGTTGACAAAGTGGCCGGTGTGAATGCACCATAACTGTTTGTAAACTTGAAAATTTACAATAAAAAAAAAAAAAAGCTCTGTTCAGGCCAAACTCGAGGGGTGTTAGTAAAACCTCGTGGTTTTTGAAAACATTTCCAAAGAAATAGCAGAGCGGGTTAAGTGAACGTGGCTCCAGTGCCAAAGAAAAATAAAAAGTCCCGAGCTAAATGCAAGGATGCGCATGTGTGACACATTCAAGACACATTCCATTCAAACAGCAAGTCACATTCAGGTCGCATTTCACTGGCAATATGAACGACCTTGCAAAAAGATCGGATCTCACAAAAAAATCGGAATTGAGCTTTAAGACCTGCAGTTTGAACGTAGCCAAAGTCACCGCCAGCTGTTTCTGTGTTAGTTAAATTAACAGCAGGTACAACAAAGAGACAATCCCAAAAACTGGAAACGTTTTGCTGATGGAGGCTACGGACATTTTATCCTTCTTTTGTTTGTCAGTAGTTTTGCATCTGACTCAGGTCAGTGTTACTACTGGTAGCATGAGGACCCTACAGAAGTCGCAGAGGCAGTCCAACTCCACCAGGATGGAATGTGTCACTACCAAAAGGTGAACTGTCTCCCAGCATCGTCTCAAGAACATGGAGGAACTTCCAGGTAACATTCAGTTCTCTAGGAGAGCTGGACAGAACTATTGAAGGTCCTTAACCCAACAGCAGGAGGAACAGGATGAGGACTGTCAGAGCCCTGCAAGGTGACCTCCATCAGGCCCCTGGTGTGACCAAACCATTAGAAACAAACTTCATGAGAGTGGCCTGACGTCCTCTAGTGGGCCCTGTGCTGTTCACAGTCCAGGAGCTCAGTGGTGCCCTATAAGATCTGGGAGGAGATACTCCAACATCTCATAAGGAGCAAGCCCCATTACACATGCATACCAGCACATGTGGAACATGCAAACTACTGAGTACCAGTTTGAGTTGCTGCAATGACATTTTTGCTGAAATTTCATTGTCCAATATCCAGTTTGTGGACTGGACCAGCCTGCTGCATCAGTCTTTCAATGAATCTCTTGATGAGTTTGAATTAAATGGAATAGTCGACATGAGATTTTTATCTAAATGAGATCTGATGTGTAGAAAATGCCAACTGTGCAACATTTTTGTGTTCCTTTAAATGCAGGATAAGCTTACAATAGATCTTCATGTTCATTCTTTATCCTAATGTAAGTTGGATCATTTAAAAACAACAGTGTTCTTCAGGCTGTTTAATATGTGGTGATAAGTAGGGCGATATTATGCCTCTATAAGTATTTTTTCTTTACTCAATTTAAATGTTGAACCAGTTTGACTGAGACTGTTTAAACTTCTTGGGAAAAAATGTAAATAAATTAGGCAGCACAAAAGCAAAGCACAAAACTAGATCAGTGGTTACCACAACAACTGGCACTAAATCATTGTAGGCATTGACCTAAAACCATCATAACACACCTTAAAAGAGCCTTACAGTCCATCAACAGTATAAAAAAAGAAATAAGTTTGCTCAACATCTAGAAATACAATAAGTAAAACCAACATTTGAGTAAATCTTCCAATGCAAATTAAGAGCTACATACAGCAATACATATACAGCATTCTGTTGATCATTATGAAAAAGTAATTGAGCTTCTTTAACTGATTTGTTCAGTTTTACACTAACTAGCATGACGAATCTTGTGTTTACAGGCAGGTTATACCATCACAAAACCAACAGCTGAGAACTCTTACATAACGTCTTGTGCAAATAAAGTTTCTTTTACAGACACGCACAAGGCCCCAAAGCTTTTTACATGGCACTTCAGCAATATGCTAAACAGCAATGAAACAAGGCTAACATCTGCTGACAGGTCACTGGCACTTTACTCATTAAAACTTAAATGTTTATGTGTGTGAGTCTATATAATGTATGTAAATATTTGTATGGTCATAATATTTGAAAGTAGGAGTAATTTGAAAAGTACAATACAATAAATACGGAAAAACAAGTTATGACCAAATAAAGTTTAAAATTATTCACAATGCTATAAAAATACAATTAATAATTAAAACAAATTGTAATTTTATTTAAATATCTCAAAGGCTTTCAAGTGGTAAATTTGAGGAAAATGGCACCTGAATAATTTATATTTAGGACAGACATTTTGCTGTAAAAGTTGCCTCTTTGTAGAGCAAAGCTAAAGAATGCAAACATTATCCAACATCACTTTAATAATATGCTTTATGACATTCATTGTAATATTTGAGTTTTACTTAAAAATTTAAGACAAATCTTTAAACATTTATCCAAAAGTTTGTGTTTTCAAAAATATTTAGCTCAAATATATTGGACATTATGTATTGCTAATTTTGTAGATTTATAATTTCTTGAAATATAAGATTTAAAACTGCTGTGTCATGGTTCTTTAGTATCATATAACAAAACCAAATGCAAGTGAATACTTTAAAAATAAATTATACTGACCTTTTCTTTCCTTTTTACTTCATGTTTTGTGCAAATTATTCTCGGCTGAACTCGAGAATTAAAACCATTGTATTATATTATTTTAAGATTTGTAAAATAATTTGTTTTGTTTATATGATGTAAACACTGTACTTGAACAACACTGCAGCATTCTTCACCCCCCCCCCAAAAAAAAAAACAAATCTGTTTTGAATAGACTAGATGTTTTCTTGTTAATTGGCCTCCTGCAATATAACAACTCAACACTATAATTAGATTTGTAAAAAAACAGACAAACAAATTATGGCCTTCAATAAGTCTCTGTATATAAATGATTCTCACGCAGCATGTTTCAATATCTAATGCACCTACAAACACTGTAAACCTTATATACTGCACATGATAAAATATGACAAAAGAAAAGTCTCACTTTATATTCAACACAATATAGATATATATAAATTACCTATAATATCATTCTTAACCAACAAAACTCCAATGCCATCAACACCTGTGAGGTACTATTCCTGCCCAGAAAGGATGCCGCTGTAGCCCACTTGAATTTTCTTGTCACTTTGACCTCAGATATATACAAACACATCACAGTTATGGGCTTTGAATGGAAATATCCATCTAAGGGAATGTGGTGCTAATGTAAAGTTCAGGTCTTGATGTGTTTTCTAATTTATTTATGAATCAATCCAAAACAATGGAAAAGTGGGACGTTGCATGTTGGTTGACTCCGTCTTTGCTCGCAGGGAGATTTGGTGTTGCAAACAATCTGTATGAATTGAGTGACATGGTCAACAATTCATGTAGCCCATTGTACAAATGATTGGTGTTTACAAAAAGTTGTCATCTCAACAGTCTTTGTTTAGAAAAAATGTACAAAGAAATAATAATATACAAAATCCACTCAAAATTTTTCCTCTTACATGTGGACATTCCTTGTTATTGGCGATTGTGATTAGCAGCACAGCTTGTTTTATTTGTACTCTTGATAGTCCAAAGTGGATCTTCAGCCTTAATAAACTTGTTGTCTAACTGACTTTGAGAAGCTGATCCTATGTGGTAGACAGACGTAGTTCTGAGTGATGAAACCAGCAGCACAACCAGCAAACTCTTAAACTGAATATGATTTTTTTCTTTAAACCACAGGTTTAGATGGCTGAACTCTGTCACTCCTTATAGGCCAACCCTAAAGTAGGAGGTGGCGTATGAGTCATGATGGGGCGGGGCAAAGTTGGGGGAGGAGTTGGATTTGGACGCCCAAATATGTTCTGCATCTGCCTGTTTGGAAAATTAGGTTGAATTGGGTTTTCTTGAAAGTTTCGAAGATTTTCTTGGAAACGGTTGCTGCTCTCAATGTCAAGGCGGTTGCTTTCGTCACATGTGCGGTGACTGTTTTGGAGATCAGGGGTGGGCCCTCGGTCTGAGCCATGGCCAATGTTGCTGCTGCCTTTCCTCCTAAGAGTGGACTCACGGCTGGATGAGGCCGCTGACTGGCTGTCTGAGCCTCCATCACTGCTTGCAGTTGTTGCCTCCACTGGTGTGACCCTAATGGTGGTGACTGCCTGAGGGTGAGGGTGGAAAGGGGGAGCAAAGGTTGCAGGAGGATTGAATGTCATATTGAAGTTGGTAGAATTGGGGTTGTAATTAAGATGAGCATTGTTGAAGTTTGGATTATTGGAACTGATTGGGATAAAATTTGGGTGCTGAAAATTGTTTTGATTATTTGGATGTAGGGGATGTAAAGGATGGACAACATGTGGATGGCTGATATGAACTCCTCCTCCTCCTCCCCCTCCATCCCCACCACCTTCACTTATTGATTCACTTCCTGTTACACTCCTCCTTCCATCCACTGAACCTCCATCCCTTAGAGAATCACAGCTATCTGTGTGTCTGTGTGGGTCGTTGAGGGCAAAGGTTGACTGCCGCAGAGACGCCCGTTGTTCCGGTGGTTTCCATCGCCACGAGTCATTTCCATCTGTGCTTTGAGGTTTCACCATTAGTTTTTGTCGGGACTCTGGGTGAGCGTCTACACGAACTATACTTCCAGTTCTTTCCAAACCTCCTCCTAAAAAAGCAAAACAGGTTAATATATATTCATCTCATTGTAAGGTCTGTTAGAAATCACACAGCTGAGTAAGAGTGATTAAGTGTGTTTCAGAAAATGTCAAATTCATGTTCTTTTGAGAAAACTGTGACAGGTTACAGGATTAATAATGGAGCTCAGATACATCGATGCCACTAGTTTTAAACTTGCGGTGTGTTCACACCAAACGCGTTTAAAGCAACCAAAAAGAGCTGTACGTGTGTAGCTGGTCGCTTGAACATTCAAACCTGTCTAGAGCGAACTGGTCGCGCTTCAAAATATGCCCTTTTCAAGCATGTGAAGTGGAACTACGCAACTTGTAGGAGGAAGTAATGCCAGACAGTATTTTTGCATGAAGGCAGCAGGCAATCTAGCGTTTGAAGAGAGCTCTCCCTTCTCTGTATTGTTGAGAGCAGAGTAGCGGGACCGTAGGTGGGCTTGCTGGCTTTTGCGTGGCTACGCCAGGTCAGTCAAGGTCAAGAGTGAAATGAACTTACCAGGTTGCCCGATCTCTTCACTTATATTCCACACAGCTAGGTCCTTCTTATTCCTATCTCTGTATATAGAAAACAGCTGGTATCGTATAGCTCCAGGTGATTAGCCATGGCTTTTGGCTGGACCTGTTCCTGTGAACTGGGTCAGAGCATGATGTCACCAGGCTCCTGATTGGGTGACACGGTGTGACTTAAAGCCAAAGTTCAGATTTCTTCAATTTCAGCGACTGGCGTGCCACATGCAACTGCACAAAATGCACCACATAAAATGTAGCGTATATTTTCGGTCATGCCTCAAACACCTGATTCGAGTTAATTGGTCGCCAAATCAGGAAGAAAAGCATTTTGCGACGCAAATCTGCTTCTGAAGTGTCGCGGGACCCCCGGTCAGCACTCAGATGACCGACCAACAAACAACAGAACAAGATCAGCTAATGGTAAAGAGTTTGTTTATAACATAATTAAAAACAGTTTGTTCACTTTCTACAGTAACATTAATCATTATTCTGTCTTATTATTAATTTGAAAAGATTCATAAGCAACTAGTGGCATCGATGTATCTTTGCTCCAAAAGAACAGATTAGAATTCACAGCCGCACGCCGTTTGTTGTATTCATAAAGAAGAAACCATAGCTGTAAATTTAGAGTTTGTAGTTGTGAGTTCGTGAAGTTGCAACTTTTTAATCTTTATTCTCACAGAGTACAGATATTCCACATGTTTGTAAGAGTTTACAAATTGCTAATTATGCGTGAATTGTCGATGATGAATACACATCTTTTTGATAGTAACCTTACCTCATCGACTAGGGTTGTCAAAAAAAATTCAAATATCAATTGAAAAAAAATGTCATATTTACTCAGTTATTCATTTTTGCTAGTATTGATACTAGTAGCGCTATCTTCAACTGCCCCAGTTAACCCTTAATTCTGGAGCCAAAAAGCGATCTGCTGTTCTCCTATCAACTGCAACTGAGTTGCTGCTGTCAGCATTTAAATGTTTCTTTACTAATTTGTCTTTTCGAAGCTCAAGAACGCAACCATTTGCACCTGCTTTAAGAAACAAGAGCAAACATATAAACTTTAACATGGAACATACAAACACTTTAATGAGGTAAAACAACATGAACAAATTGACATTGTCAATTTCCAGTTTAGGTCTGAGTGTTTCAAGAGAAAACTCGTTCACTGACTGAACCACAGTTAAAAAGATGAAACACTCCAAATGCCCACAAGCAACCCAGTCATGTTTAAGATGGAGGCAGTAAGGAGACATTGAGATTAGTAACAAGGCCTGAGTTACCTGCATTACAGGGGCAAACTGTCGTTAAGATACAAGGAGCTCAAAGACATAAATGTGAAAGAAGTGAGCTCGGGAAAACCCTGGACCCAGGAATGGAGTTGATTTAGAACCTGTACATTTTAAAGGTGGTAAAGAGAATTTTGCCCTGAATGAGAAGCTCAACGGTTGTTTGTCATTTTTCGAGTAGCGTGCATGCGTTGTAGCCCCTCCTGATCCGTGTCTCAGTCCTCCCGGGTGTGGCTGGTTGCCTATGGGCTCATCACTACGGCCCCCTGGAGTCTCTGCACTGCGGTTGTGGGGCGGCCGCTCTGGTGGTCATTGCTACTCCTGTTTGGTGGGGTCGTGGTTCGCCCTGCGCTGTTCTTCCAGGTACTTCTCTGCCTCTGGGGGGTGCTTGGGTGTCCTGGGGCCCAGTCTCTCGTGGTTCACTTCAGGGCCTGGGGGATGTAGCTGAGTTTTTTTTTTTTTTCAATATTCAATGTTGATATTCCGCAACCATAAGTGCGCCACTGCACTCAGGTATTCACTCAGGTGCTCACTGAGTAGTTCACTCAGGTGTTTGCATATATTTAATCATATTTTATCTCTATTCTTTCCCCTTTTTATCTTTTTTTCTCTCTTCTTGTCTCTTCTGTCTCCTGTTGAAAGATACTTTCTTTCTTTCAACGTGGCAATGGGTTTTCTTTCTCTGTGGTGTTTAACTGCCCCTCCGGGCGCTGTTCAATGTGGCTGCCCTCTGCCTCTCACCTCACGGTGAGGATGGGTCAAATGCAGAGACAAATTTCCCCAAGAGGGATTAATATAGGAAATAAAATTTAAAAAATTAATATTTAAAAAAAAAAAAGCAAGGCTACAGCCATGATGCAAGTTTTACCACAAGAGTACAATGAGAATCCAAATGAATATCAGATACAGCATGATATACTGACAGGAATCTCCTCTGGTTCTCTTTAGCTGAGCTGTAGCAAAAAAAGGAAAAAGAATTTGGCGATGAAATCCTCCATTGTTTGTTTACTATCGGCATCGCTGGAGTTTTTTCTGGAACTATTACAACTTTATTTCTTCAAACATGTCGGGATCATCAACGGTAAAGGGCTGTTTATCTTTTCTTTTAGCAGTACAAGTGTGATTGACAAGCTAGTAGCCAATAGATAGCGAAAAGGATTCGTTATCTATTGGCTACTTTATTTCAAGCCCCACCAGGTCTATGATTTATGAATACTATAACTTTTTCTTTTGGATACCACAAGTACAAGTTGATAAAATGATTTTACTGTAAATTTGACATCTAAATTTGCTACAAAATCTTCTTTACCACCTTTAAACTCTGCATGTACAGTCGAGGTATCTGAGACCAAAATGAAAATATATCTAAAATTCCCAACAGTGAACAGCATCTTGTTTTAAAACAGCTGAATTAATGTGTCAGATTAACTTGCATGTAAAGACAGAGTTTAGATAAACATGTGACTCAGAAAAACATCTGACCTATATTTACTGTATAATAAATTCATTCAATAAGAAAATCAACCAATTTTGTTATATATCGTCACTCTCCATTCCATTGTTCCTGTTGTTTGTTTCCGCTCACACATACTATCCTCCGTTTTGTTGTTCCTGTTGTTCCTACTCGGACTCAACTTGTTTTATTGGACTACCACACTGTCTCCGTCTGCCCCTGTCCTCAGCCCGTCTCATTCATCTCAAAATAATTTACTGTTTTTATTACCTGCATCATAAATAAAACCGCCAATAAACACTTTGGCCAATGTTAAATACCAAACTGAAGTTTCAATAGGGTTCATAAACTCGTCCCCTGTTCTGTTATTTTATAATGAAGATTATAACTTTTTTTAGTAACATTTCCATTTAAAAATACTTTAAATCATTTTGTGGTTAATTTAATATAAACTGTTTAATCCTCAGTGGTGCAGCTAAAATGGCAAAAATGTGAAATTTTCGTTTTTATTCTTTGAGTGATTTTAAAGATTCTCAAGAGCATCAGAGCTGCAAATGGAAAAAGGATAGTTTGGTCCAGTTTATTTTATTTAAAAATGTGTTTGTTTTTTCCTCCCTGGAGTATTAAAACAATATCAGTTTAAAGTTTTAGTATCATGATAACCCTGACAAAGACTGAATACAAATACAGTGGGGCAAAAAAGTATTTAGTCAGCCACCAATTGTGTAAGTTCTCCCACTTAAAAAGATCAGAGAGGCCTGTAATTTTCATCATAGGTATACCTCAACTATGAGAGACAAAATGAGGAAAAAAAATCCAGAAAATCACATTGTCTGATTTTTAAAGAATTTATTTGCAAATTATGGTGGAAAATAAGTATTTGGTCACCTACAAACAAGTAAGATTTCTGGCTTTCACAGACCTGTAACTTCTTTAAGAGGCTCCTCGGTCCTCCACTCGTTACCTGTATTAATGGCACCTGTGTGAACTCGTTATCAGTATAAAAGACACCTGTCCACAACCTCAAACAGTCACGCTCCAAACTCCACTATGGCCAAGACCAAAGAGCTGTCAAAGGACACCAGAAACAAAATTGTAGACCTTCACCAGGCTGGGAAGACTGAATCTGCAATAGGTAAGCAGCTTGGTGTGAAGAAATCAACTGTGGGAGCAATTATTAGAAAATGGAAGACATACAAGACCACTGATAATCTCCCTCGATCTGGGGCTCCACGCAAGATCTCACCCCGTGGGGTCAAAATGATCACAAGAACGGTGAGCAAAAATCCCAGAACCACACGGAGGGACCTAGTGAATGACCTTCAGAGAGCTGGGACCAAAGTAACAAAGGCTACCATCAGTAACACACTACGCCGCCAGGGACTCAAATCCTGCAGTGCCAGACGTGTCCCCCTGCTGAAGCCAGGACACGTCCAGGCCCGTCTGCGGTTTGCTAGAGAGCATTTGGATGATCCAGAAGAGGATTGGGAGAACATCATATGGTCAGATGAAACCAAAATAGAACTTTTTGGTAGAAACTCAACTTGTCGTGTTTGGAGGGGAAAGAATGCTGAGTTGGATCCAAAGAACACCATACCTACTGTAAAGCATGGGGGTGGAAACATCATGCTTTGGGGCTGTTTTTCTGCAAGGGGACCAGGACGACTGATCCGTGTAAAGGAAAGAATGAATGGGGCCATGTATCGTAAGATTTTGAGTGAAAACCTCCTTCCATCAGCAAGGGCATTGAAAATGAGACGTGGCTGGGTCTTTCAGCATGACAATGATCCCAAACACACCGCCCGGGCAACGAAGGAGTGGCTTCGTAAGAAGCATTTCAAGGTCCTGGAGTGGCCTAGCCAGTCTCCAGATCTCAACCCCATAGAAAATCTCTGGAGGGAGTTGAAAGTCCGTGTTGCCCAGCGTCAGCCCCAAAACATCACTGCTCTAGAGGAGATCTGCATGGAGGAATGGGCCAAAATACCAGCAACAGTGTGTGAAAACCTTGTGAAGACTTACAGAAAACGTTTGACCTCTGTCATTGCCAACAAAGGCTATATAACAAAGTATTGAGATTAACTTTTGTTATTGACCAAATACTTATTTTCCACCATAATTTGCAAATAAATTCTTTAAAAATCAGACAATGTGATTTTCTGGATTTTTTTTCCTCATTTCGTCTCTCATAGTTGAGGTATACCTATGATGAAAATTACAGGCCTCTCTGACCTTTTTAAGTGGGAGAACTTACACAATTGGTGGCTGACTAAATACTTTTTTGCCCCACTGTATATACTTTTTGATCCAGAAAGTTGGTGAAATCAGTTTACACTGACAACATTAATATTAATATTTATCCTTATTATCTAGCTGTGACCAAAATCTGATAATGATTTACTGCATGTTCAAAATAACAAACCTCCTCTCCCTCCTCCTACTGCTCCTGTGGTAGAGGCCGGTGGTGACGGGTCCTGGTCTGTTAGTGCTCGGTACCGAATAGATCCAGTGCAGCTGACAGTACTTCCAGCATCCTCCAGTCGAGGAGAGTGAAGCAGACCCTGCTGTTTGGATAAAGCTATCACCTGAAAAAGAGGAAAGCATAATGAGTAATGTTCCAGAATAGCGCTACACATGGTGGCAGCTTGTTAGAGTAGCTCTGTGACTTTGCTAGCATCGTTTTGTTCTTTTTGAGTATTTCTTACTAGTTTTTTGTTCTAGAAAATATTATTTTTGAAATACTTTTTATTCTGATTTGGGTGCTGTGCTGATTGAAGGGAATTTTGCTTGACTGGTCACTTTTTTGCCACTTGTTATGATGCGTAACCATGGCAACGAGAGACTTGTTTACAGGAAAGAGCAGCTAACGGACATTTCTAAGGCTCAAATAACCCTCAAATTAAAACCCTGGATCCTCGATGAGCTAAAAAGATGAAGACGTGGATGCAGGGCAGGAGAAAAGCGAAGAGAGAGAAAGAGGATGTTTAATCCTTCACTTCCATCAGTTGGGTTTTATTGGCTCTGTCCAAATTCAGGGTTTGCAGACTTCGAAGGCTGGATCTGCTGGCTGTTTACTTTACAGCGCCGTGAGTCCTTCGAATGCGGCCGACTAATCCAGCCTTTTTTTCCCTGATTTGAAGGCTGGGTCCGGTGTATCTTTCGCTGGCCAACATATCCCAACATGCATTGCGGGTCGAACAGTAGATTTTTTTATGAAGCAAGAGCTGCCCCCGGAGATGATTGTACTTATAAGTTTAAAACGGTTAGATTTAGGGATTTGGTCATTTATATAAAATATTTGAAAGTTACTTTAGTCTGAAATGTTTCAGTAAAAGTGCTTGTATTGTGGTCTTGGCTGGTATGGCAGGTCCTGTATGCTGCTCCGTTCATTCTTTTTTATTGCAACAGAGTTTTATATCTTTTAGGGACAAAAGAAAAGCGGTTTTTATAAAGCTCAGGGTTGAGATGGATCACCTCCTTACTGGTGCAAAGTGTTCGGGTGCTGTAGCATGGACCCCCATTCAGCCCAAAAAGAAGAAAATGTTGTACATTATCAAAAATAAATGTGTAAAATCAAAAAGTAATTGCCACAAATTCACTTTAACACTCTCTTACTGTTTTATATTTGTTTTTTAAGCTTATTTGGTTGTTTTCCCACAGAGGCAGGGTCATTTTTTTCAGTTTATTGCATGTTTGTCAGCCTGTATTTTTGTCTTACACGCATGATTTATGTCATTAACTATTTGATGTTTTTGTTTAAACTGGCAGTCTTGTGTGAGTGGCACTAATTGTGTGTGTGTGTGTGTGGGGGGGGGGGGGGCAGCTCATGGCTGTTTGTGTTTACATGTTTCTATGTGTGTGTGTGTGTGTAAATTTGTCAGTGAAATGCCTCAACACAAGCGGTACAGTAAGATAAGAGGGTGGTTTTAATCAACACCTTGGATACCAGAGTGCACCAAGTCTGAGCACCAGGGAGGACAGCAGCCCCAAGCAGGCCGACAATAAATAACATGCACAGAATCTAGCCACAGGCCCAATGTTGAGTACAGAGTGATTGTAGGCTTTCAGCGTGATTGCATGTGTAAGTGTGCAAACATAGACACATATGCAAAGGTTTTTAATACTCCCACAGACACATTTAAACATAAGAGGATGATGATCTTTAAGAGCAGTTTGTGGAACACACTACCTTCATCTTTATGTTGCCATGATTCGACTGATTCATTTGAAAAGCAGCTTTTAGAAAGTAGATTTTAATCCGATCTAATTAAAGTTACTTGCTTATTCACTTGAACTATAAAGAATAATAATTAAAAAAACTGCACAACACCAAAAAGACTGACAGTATTTAGAGAGATAAAAGGGTAAGTCTTTAACCTGCATGAGACGAGGCTGTCCTCCAGCACTGAGGGGTCTGCAGGGGAGAGTTGTCTTTTCAGCCACTCGCAGCCATTTTTCTCTCACTGAGCCACCTCCATCCATCATGCTATCTTCCGATTCACTCTCCTGATCTTTGTTGGTGAAATTTTCCTCCTCAGGAATGTGGACTAGCTGAGAAGATCCAGGTCGGGATTGGATGGAAACTCTGGGCCCACCAGCTATTCCGGTGTTGCCGTTATGTGCCAGGTGATTATGATTGTTCATAGGTATTGAGCTAGCAGCTAGTTTCATGTAATGAGCTGGGATGTGGGCCCCAGCACGCATCTCTGCTTCCTGACATGAGACTAAAGGTATGTGGGTTCCAGCATGGTGCTCTACCTCCAGGCCCATGGCGGGTGGCTCAGAAGAGCAACGCATCTCCATGTTCCTCGGTGGGGAAGAAGAAGAGGGTGGCCTTATTCCATCCATCATTTGCAGTGACATCTTTCTGTTGTCGTTCTTATTCTTCCATTGGCTGAGTAACTGTTTGGATCGAGTTGAGTCCATTGAAGCATGAATTGCAGTATGACGGCGTGAAATACGACCTTCCTCCACCGAGGAACCTCCGTGGGACCTGAAGGAAAACAAAACTTAACTGTAGGAAACTTCTGGAAAAAGAAGACCACAGAAAAATGAATATTCTCACTGTTAACCAGTCAGGCCAGTAATACGCCACTCATAAGAACTGTGATCAAATGTACTCATTTAAATTCCAAAAAACTGTCAAAATGTATGAATAAATAATAATAGTTTAAAAATGTTCAATGGTGAAGTATTTTTAGTATTATTTGTTTTTTGGGGGAGTTACATAAACAAGAAAAGGACTTGACATCATGAGCATGTGACCACTGATCGTCAGGTTTTATAAAGTTCCAGGAGTTTTTGTATAAAACTGACTTTAACGCCGGGCTCACACTGCCTACGGAACGGCTTCGGTCTGGATTCGGTGCGGTTTTTCCGCAAGCTACCCCTCGCATCTGCTCCAGATAGGGAGTGCGGCCAGCTCCGGTGCTGGGTGCGGAAACGTCACCCGCGAGAACAGAAGTTCATGTGGGTTATCGTTTTGTCGGGACTTCACGCGAGAACGCATCCATTATTTTGCAAATGTGTGAAAATGTGTTGTGCTGCAGGCTTTCGGGACCCTGTGTCACCGGGTGTGATGTAATGTTTACATTTCCTATTAGCGCGTGTGCTGTCTAAAAAGAAGAGTCAAGTTACAATTGTTTGTACACTCGTTTATTTTGAAAAAACACTGGATATTCAAGCCACACTTCCTGTATAGCTCTTCAGATTTCATCAAACTGATGCGGATCCTCTCCGGCGTCCGGAAAAAATAGAATCTTGCGGATTCTTTCCGTTGTACCGTACGGCCCCCGTAACCGGACCCGCACCGCGCGGAGCATCTGTGAGCCTTCAAAAGGGATTTTAATCTTACGGAATACCTGCGGTGGCCGCACCGGACCGGATCTGGATGCAGTGTGAGCCCGGGGTAACTATTACAGTTAAAGGAACTTAAGGCAGCTTTACAAAATCTGACTCAGTGCTGCCACGACAGGCGCTGTGGCTAACTGCAGCCACCAGCCAAGCCGGCACGGGAGCGCGCACAGACACTTTACAGACGGTTCGTCTTCACAGCACTGCACCGGGGAGGCTAACATACTTCACGTCAGGTCTCTCCACTCTGTTATTTGATTTGATCTCATCATTTTCATACTGTATCAGGCTCTAAACACGACCTATAATGTTTTCTCACCTGGTCACAAGGAAATGAGCCATGTCAGCATCCGTTTTCACTCCCAAATGCAGCTGAAGTTCCCTCCATGAACCGAACGCATATCCAATATTTATGCGGGTGCCTGCCCGGCTTCGGTCATATTTATTTTTTAGACTCACGAGATGCCGCTGATAAAGTCTTTTTTTTCTTCGTGGTGCCACTTTTTTGGGGGGTGAGAGTGGATGCAGGTCGTTTGCTGGCTGCAGAAACATCCATAAGTATACCTTCAGTGTTTGAATCCAAGTCCACGGCGGCCATGTTCTTCCTGTTCAAGAGCTGTCGGCAACGCGCATGCAGCGTCAATTTACGTCACATCACTACAACTGCGCGGGAAATTCGGACGTCGAACTGCAGCGCATTATGTGGCACACAGCGTTTCCAAGGCAACAGACATATATGCGGATGGCCTCGTTATTTTGGGTTTTTAATGCTTCATGACCCATTAGCATTGAATAAACTGGAAATGCATGTGTAGTTTTTCACAAATCTTGCCTTAAGTCCCTTTAAAGATAAACGGTTAATGAAGTCAAATAGAATTTTACTACAAACAGTAAAACACACCTTGGCAGTGTGCTGCTGCTGAAGGTCATCATGTTGTCACGGTTTCCAGGTGGACTGGATTGAGTGATGACCTCCACCTCAGCGCTGGCTCTCTTCAGATTGCTCATAGATGGCTCTCGGTAGGAGGAACTACGTGTTAAGATGGGTGCTGTCTGGTCAGGGGACAAGGTGTGGGAAAAGCTTCTCGTAATGATTGGCTTTGAAGGGCTGGGAGCCAGGGTGTGGTGACCTATCAGAACACAACAAAAAATAAGTAAAACTCTTACTGCCAGATGGAGTATGAAGGGATTTGAGTTTCCAATTCAAATGTTAATATAATTCAAATTATCATGTGTCTCATATGAGCAAAAAATGTAATGATTTGTAGCCAAAAGGAGATTCCACTTTTTTGTCAATGCAACAAAATGCAAATGAAGCCAAAAACAACACAAAGCCAGTTTCTATTGGGGGGACAAGTTATTTTGTGTCAACACTTTCCCAAAGTCCGGAAGAGGACACTACCTGTCCCTCTCAGATGAAAGAAAATTGGTTGGTGTGTTTAGAAAAAAACAGGAACCATCAAGGAAACTACCATGAACTCAACACCCACAGTGATGCAAATTTTATATCACCATGGACTGAAATAGTGTCTATCAATAGAGGATCTCCCGCTCCATCTTCTGACTTTAATGAACTTTGCCACAGCCATTATGGACAAGTTAAATACTTTCTTGAGAAAGGTCTTATAGTGAGACAATGAAAAAATTGATCAATTTGGCCGAAATGACAAGACATATGTTTGGAGGATTCAAGGTGAGGCTTTCAAACCTCAGAACATTGTACCAGCTGTCCTGCATGGTGGTAGTAACATCATGCTATGGTACTGATGCACAAACCAAAGTAAATGGAAAAATGAAGAAGAAGGACAAACTCCAAAATCTTCAAATGTAACTTAAATCATCAGCTAGATAATTGAAACGTTGGGTGTTCCTAAAGGAAAAATGCACATCAAATCTGACTTCAGAGTGGATAAAGCAGGGTGACATAAAGCTTGTGGAAGGACCTTCCTAAGTCCTGACCCCAGCTCTACTTAAAACGTATGAACTATGCTCAAAAGCTGGATCTGTGCCAGAAAATTAACAGATTTCAATTAATTTTTCCAACTGCGGCAAGAAGAAGAATGACAGAATACTATAGCTCAAATTATTTTAAAAGTGATAATGGCTGCAAAAAGTGTCTGGACAATGTACAGCGAATCAATGAAAGTTTATACAGTGGGGCAAAAAAGTATTTAGTCAGCCACCAATTGTGTAAGTTCTCCCACTTAAAAAGATCAGAGAGGCCTGTAATTTTCATCATAGGTATACCTCAACTATGAGAGACAAAATGAGGAAAAAAAATCCAGAAAATCACATTGTCTGATTTTTAAAGAATTTATTTGAAAATTATGGTGGAAAATAAGTATTTGGTCAATAACAAAAGTTAATCTCAATACTTTGTTATATAGCCTTTGTTGGCAATGACAGAGGTCAAACGTTTTCTGTAAGTCTTCACAAGGTTTTCACACACTGTTGCTGGTATTTTGGCCCATTCCTCCATGCAGATCTCCTCTAGAGCAGTGATGTTTTGGGGCTGACGCTGGGCAACACGGACTTTCAACTCCCTCCAGAGATTTTCTATGGGGTTGAGATCTGGAGACTGGCTAGGCCACTCCAGGACCTTGAAATGCTTCTTACGAAGCCACTCCTTCGTTGCCCGGGCGGTGTGTTTGGGATCATTGTCATGCTGAAAGACCCAGCCACGTCTCATTTTCAATGCCCTTGCTGATGGAAGGAGGTTTTCACTCAAAATCTTACGATACATGGCCCCATTCATTCTTTCCTTTACACGGATCAGTCGTCCTGGTCCCCTTGCAGAAAAACAGCCCCAAAGCATGATGTTTCCACCCCCATGCTTTACAGTAGGTATGGTGTTCTTTGGATCCAACTCAGCATTCTTTCCCCTCCAAACACGACAAGTTGAGTTTCTACCAAAAAGTTCTATTTTGGTTTCATCTGACCATATGATGTTCTCCCAATCCTCTTCTGGATCATCCAAATGCTCTCTAGCAAACCGCAGACGGGCCTGGACGTGTCCTGGCTTCAGCAGGGGGACACGTCTGGCACTGCAGGATTTGAGTCCCTGGCGGCGTAGTGTGTTACTGATGGTAGCCTTTGTTACTTTGGTCCCAGCTCTCTGCAGGTCATTCACTAGGTCCCTCCGTGTGGTTCTGGGATTTTTGCTCACCGTTCTTGTGATCATTTTGACCCCACGGGGTGAGATCTTGCGTGGAGCCCCAGATCGAGGGAGATTATCAGTGGTCTTGTATGTCTTCCATTTTCTAATAATTGCTCCCACAGTTGATTTCTTCACACCAAGCTGCTTACCTATTGCAGATTCAGTCTTCCCAGCCTGGTGAAGGTCTACAATTTTGTTTCTGGTGTCCTTTGACAGCTCTTTGGTCTTGGCCATAGTGGAGTTTGGAGCGTGACTGTTTGAGGTTGTGGACAGGTGTCTTTTATACTGATAACGAGTTCACACAGGTGCCATTAATACAGGTAACGAGTGGAGGACCGAGGAGCCTCTTAAAGAAGTTACAGGTCTGTGAAAGCCAGAAATCTTACTTGTTTGTAGGTGACCAAATACTTATTTTCCACCATAATTTGCAAATAAATTCTTTAAAAATCAGACAATGTGATTTTCTGGATTTTTTTTCCTCATTTTGTCTCTCATAGTTGAGGTATACCTATGATGAAAATTACAGGCCTCTCTGATCTTTTTAAGTGGGAGAACTTACACAATTGGTGGCTGACTAAATACTTTTTTGCCCCACTGTATGTATTTTTGAGCCTGTGTAGAAGAGTGAAAATGTAGAAAAAATCCAAACTTGTAAACTCACTTATTTTTTAATTGTTACATAAATATATTGTATAATCATTCCACCATAAACAAAATGTTAAAATGAACAAATAAAAGCACTAAACTAATAAAACATTGGTGCTCATAATGAATAGATGTAAACTTCTAACCCCCAATGAAAGTAGAGCAGTTTTTAACAAAACTTGTCAGGCAAAAGTTTACCTTTGTGACTATTGCTAACTGCCGACTGGCTGACATTTGGGAGTGAGGAGAGGGGTGGCTCTCTCAGAATGGGAGCAGGCAGTCGACTTCTGGAGTGATCTTTGCTTGGCTGGAAATTGCTGACTGCGTATACACCCTGTATTTCACATGCACATGTTAAAACAAAGGGAAACAGCATTAAACAGATGCAAATGTGTTCAAGAACTAATAACAGTGTGATTTAAAACAATTCTAAGGTAACCTATAGTATTACTTCAGATTGAACACAATAATTTATCTACCACAGCACATTTGATAAAGAACCCCCCCCCCCCACACCCCACTGTAATTCAAAAGAAATGACTTTCACTTTGAATTCAAATGTTATTGGAAATCTAAGGTCCAATCATGATTTACAAAAAACCCAATTCTAGATCAGAAATAGGGTTAATATGTAAATAGTTTGTCATTAAAATGTCATAAGAAATGCGGCACAGCAGACACGAATGCAAGGAGGCAGCAGCACACAGGCAGAACATGATTTTAATGATAGTGAAATTAAGTAAACTTGACCTCACACTGTGATCAAATGTGAGAACCAGACAAAGAACTGAGGCTAGAACAGAGAACACGTAACAACAGATGGGAATGAAAGGGTAAATTAACAAACACAGGAATGAGTGTGATTAGCGGTGAAGCAGGGAACAACAAAACAGGAGATCAGGAAATAATATCGCTTGATGAGAACTGGTTGAATGGAAAAACAAAGAAAAACAACCAGAATCATGACAAAAAATGGACATTCAACTGTAATTACTGGAGTTATGGGATATTCAGGCCTTAATGTCACCAACAAATCTAAGTAATGGCATTAGAGTATGTGGATCCTTTTTCTTTAGCGGGACATAAACTTGGTAGTCATCTGCATGGCAATGAAATGATATGTCATGTTTCTTTGTTATTGATCCAAGTAGAAGTAAATATGTAGGGTGGGGGGTCTAGAGCTAGGTATCATTTAAGAACCATTTAGGAACTGGTACTATTTTTAAAGTATCAATTTGGCACCGCATCGTATAAAACACTTCCAATACCCATCCCTAGGACAGACTGCCATTTACCAGTGTTAAAGAGCCCATTTCTCCTAAAATCATGAGTTTGTGGTTATTTCTATCTTCAGGCTGCAACTCATTAATATTAATTATGTGAATTTGCTGAACTCAGATTGGCTAACATGAGAGCAAGGCTGTGCATGGCAACAGCACACTGAGTCTCTTCCGGTTTGATACGTGTTTATGTTAACATTTTTAGCCAGCAGCCTGCTAGACGGGGTTTCAACTGCGGGAGAACTCGGGTGTTATCACCACCTGTGTAGGTTGAGAGATAAAAACTGAAAGGGAAGTTGCCTCTGTAAGAACACAAGGCCTTACAGTAGGGAAAACCTCTATTAAAAAGTTGAGTAAAGACGATGTTATTAGGAGAACCTGCAAGGTTCAAATGATCAAAAATCTCTTTTAAAACGTCACAGGCTCAGAGCCGTCAAAGACAGCAGAGACATATAAGGTACTGTTCTGAAACACAACTTCATGTTTGTGAAGGCAGAAGAAAAATGTAGCCAGTTGAAGAAGAATGTGTTAGTGATTATATATGTGAGCCTGAGCATGCCAGCGTGTGAGTGTATATTGGCAGGTTATAACCCAGAGTGTGGGCTGTACAGTAGTGGTGTGTGGGAGGTATTTAGTGAGTATCAACCAGTTTCCACATTACTGCTGTGTGTTTTCCTTTCAGCCCTTAAAAGTAGTTTTGCAGTAAGAATCTGGAATCTTAACATGTAAAGTGAGTTTAACCATATAACAAGAAACTATTAAATTTAAAAAGAAAAAAGTAACAAAACTGTTTAGCACTTTATCATGTTTACACCAACACTTCAAACACAGTAAGATAATTCTGATTACAGATGCAAGATATTGTTTTACATCAAAATGAATATGAATTGAGTAGTACAGTATTAACTACAAAGATACACTTAAATACAGTTTAACTCTTTTCCACATAAAGCTTTTGAACCTGTCTGCTCACTGCGGGGTTCATCTTCCTTCTACTGATAGGCATAAGCTTAAATGTGTGAAGCATATAATCAAATCTGTGAGAAGACAGGTCACTGAGGCATAGGAGGAACTACAGGCCTGCTATGTTTGCACTGACTGGACTGTTTTTGAAGCTGCTGTGTCAAACCTAGATGAACTCACTGACACTGTGACATATTAAAACAACTTCTTTGAGGACTTTTGTGTGCCAACCAAAACCTTCTGTCCATACAACAACAAACCCTGGTTTACCTTCAAACTGAGGTGGAGTGGAGTAGAATGTATTCTGTAGATTTGGTAAACCATTGCTCACACCTTCAACCTGGTTGTCTCTGATCACTGGGTTTACACACAGAGCAGAGAAAGACTATATTATGATCTGCCTTACTGTCCTTTGCAGGTCATGCAAAGGACGGTAAGGCATCTGTGACATTTGCATAAAACAAATCCATGGGCCTTATTTTCTTAGGTGGAGCAGTTGAAAAGCTGTTAAAATTTTGGAAGTGTGGTGGGAGAGGTGTGATAAAGATGGTAAATAGCCTGATTTTTATATGGTGCTTTGTTGACGTCCTGACCACTCAAAACACTTTTACACCACAAGTAACATTCACTCATTCACACACAATCAAATCAAATCAAATAAAAAATACTTTATTAATCCCCGGAGGGAAATTAAATGTTGTTGTAGCTCAGTTCTTCTTCAGGGAGTCATTGTAGAGGGTTCTGTCTGTGGACAGGAAGGATCTCCTGTAGAGGGTTCTAGCTGTGGACGGGAAGGATCTCCTGTAGCGGTCTGTGCTGCAGCGGATCTGAAGCCTTTGACTGAAGACACTCTGTTGTTGAGTTACTGTGTTGTGAAAAGGATGATGCGGGTTCTCCATGATGATTTTCATTTTCCGAACCATCCTCCATTGGACAATCAACTCAAGAGAGTCCCCAGAACAGAACCAGCCCTCCTTATCAATCTGTTCAATCTCTTCATGTCACTTGCTCTGATGCTCCGCCCCCAACAGGTGACTGAAAGATGTGAGCAGCTACTACTACTACTACTACTACTACTACTGTCATTTAGCAGACGCTTTTATCCAAAGCGACTTACATTGAGAGAACATACAAGCAAGAATTCAAAGAGAAGGAAACAATATAAGGAGGCGGACTGTTTGGAGTCCAGTTTAATTCCGACGCTGATACATCAAGTGCTTAATGTATCAGTATGATGTTTTTTGTTTTTTTTTTGTAGAGATAAACTCCCAAATCGCTATCATAAATCAATTCCTCATTAAGACTGAAAGTGTTCTTTAAAGAGGTGAGTCTTAAGTCTGCTCTTAAAAGTAGGTGCCGACTCTGAGGATCGGACCGAGTTTGATAGGTCATTCCACCATCGGGGGACAACAGAGGAGAAGAGTTTGGAACATGATCTCATGCCACGTTGTGGTGGAAGCGCTAGGCGTCTTTCAGCGGCTGAGCGTAGCTGACACGTAGGAATGTAGCTCTGGATGAAGGAGTGAAGGTAAGCAGGAGCTGTGTGTGTTAAGAGTCTGGTAAGCCAGAAGCAGAGCTTTGAATTTGATGCGTGCTGCAACTGGAAGCCAGTGCAGAGAAATAAGCAGCGGAGTGACATGAGCCCTCTTGGGCTGGTTGAAGACCAGACGTGCTGCTGCGTTCTGGATCATCTGCAGAGGTTTAACCGAGGACGCTGGAAGACAGGCCAGCAAAGAGTTGCAGTAGTCGATGCGGGACAAGACCAGGGCCTGGACCAGAAGCTGTGTGGTGTGGTCTGTCAGGAAGGCTCTGATTTTCCTGATGTTGTAAAGAGCGAATCGACATGAGCGAGCTACGGAGTTAACCTGCTCCTTGAAGGACAGCTGGTATGTATGTATGACACCAAGGTTTCTGGCGGAGGTTGTGGGGACCAGCGTGATGGAGTCAAGCTGCACGCTTATCTGAAGAGGTAAGGAGTTACTGGCAGGACAGACAATGAGGTCAGTTTTGGACAGATTAAGCTGAAGGTGGCGATCCCTCATCCACGCCGAGATATCTGAGAGGCAGGCAGATATCCGCGTTGAGACGGAGGTATCGTCTGGAGGGAAGGAGAGGAGGAGCTGAGTGTCGTCAGCGTAGCAGTGGTAGGAGAAGCCATGGGAGCGAATGATCTCGCCTAATGAGGTGGTGTATAAAGAGAAGAGGAGAGGACCAAGGACCGAGCCCTGTGGAACACCCGTTGCCAGCTCATGCAGACTGGACATCTGTCCTTGCCACGAGACTCTGAAAGATCTTTCCGCGAGGTACGAGGTGAACCATGAGAGGACCGGCCCCAAGATGCCAAGCTTAGATAGTGTTGAGAGGAGGATGAGGTGGTTGACGGTGTCGAAAGCAGCAGACAGGTCGAGGAGTACGAGTACTGAGGAGAGACCAGCCGATCTGGCAACCCGTAGTGACTCTGCAACTGAAAGAAGAGCAGTTTCAGTGGAATGGCCTCGCTTAAAGCCTGACTGATATGGATCAAGTAGGTCGTTGTCATGGAGGAACTGTGAGACTTGAGTGAAAACGGCTCGGTCTAGGATCTTGGACATGAACGGTAGGAGCGAGACTGGCCGGTAGTTTTCTACCTGGGCCGGGTCGAGCGACGGTTTTTTCAGACAAACTTTTTTTTTCCGCCGCTCCTCTTCAAATCTCTGTCTGCCCTTATTGTTTGAAAGACAGACAGAGACACACTGGAGTCCGGGATATGCTTCTTTAGCCATGTCTCAGTAAAACATGATGCTGCATTCCCAATACTCTCATAGTTTGTTAGCCAATCAGAGTCCAGCAAATTCGAACAATCAATATGAACAAGCTGCTGACGAAGCAGCCAAAACAGCCTGACGTAAGGAGCTGGAACCACCCAAATTTTAACGCAGACAGATTGAAAGGTCTGTTAATCAGTGTTTCCTGATGTTTTTTAGATATAAAATTTGTCATATTACTGGTTAATACTTAAAAAATAACCACAAAGTCCTGAAAAGTGTATGAAATGGCCTCTTTAAAGATCTTATTGTTGTTCCTAACTGCAGTTCGTTCTCAAACTGCAGGTCTGCTTGTGATTCCATACCGTACCATACCATACCGTACCATACCGTACCGTACCACACCACACCATACCATACCATACCATACCATACCATACCATACCATACCATACCATACCATACCATACCATACCATACCATACCATCTTTATTTATAAAGCACCTTTAAACACCACAAGGAGGTTGCACAAATTGCTGAACAGCTTCATAAGATACATCGATAAAATAATACAAATAAAAACATTAAAAAATGTACATAAAAATATAAATAGGAATAAAATAGGAATAAAAACAATTTGAAGGTCAGAGGGAATCCAAAGCGAGGGGAAAAAAAATGTGTCTTTAAACGAGTCTTAAAAATGGTGATGGAAGGGGCCAGTTCCACAGCTTGGGGGCACAAGCCGAGAAAGCTCTATCACCGCGAGATTTACAGCGGTACCTTGGGACAGACAGGAGAAGCTGATCCGCTGACCTGAGTGGCCGTGAGGGGCAATAAGGGGAGATAAGTTCAATAAGGTAGGGGGGAGCCAGACCATTTATTGACTTAAAAACAAAGAGTAAAATTTTAAAGGAGACACGGAATTCAACAGGGAGCCAATGAAGAGATTTTAAAACAGGGGAAATGGGTTGGCGTCTGTCCAGTCCAGTTAAAAACCTAGCAGCGACATTCTGCACCAACTGAAGGCAAAGAAGGGATGATTTATTGGCTCCATAGAGACAGGCATTGCAGTAGTCCAGTCAGGAGGTGATAAAAGTATGGACCACAGTTTCAAGCTGGCGCTTACTGACGATAGATTTGAGTCTGGAAATTCTCCTTAACTGAAAAAAACAGGACTTTACAATGGAGTTGATCTGAGCATCCATCTTTAGTTTGGAATCAATCTTCACACCAAGGTTTACAACTGAGGATTTGAGTGAGGAAACCCAAAAATCTAATTTGGGGGGACATGGAATGGGTTTATTATCATGACTAATGAAAATGATTTCAGTTTTCTTGTCGTTCAGATTTAGAAAATTAGCTGCGAACCCCATCTTGACCTCATGAAAACAGTCAAGGAAGAGAGAATATGAGTTGTGAGGATTGCTAGGGATGTAGACTTGGCAGTTGTCTGCGTACAGGTGATACTGGACACCGTACTTTTTAAAAATGAGGCTGAGGGGCAGAAGATACAAAGAGAAAAGAAGGGGACCAAGAATAGAGCCCTGGGGGACCTTCCCAGGAGAGGTGAATAGAGCAGGAGCAGCATTTGCTCAACATTACCTGAAAAGTTCTAACTTCCTAGAGTTTCTAAAAACTAAGAGTTTCTAAAAAAGGAAGGGTTTTTAGTTATCAGGCTCTGCTGTGGAACCAGCTTCCACTTTTCCACTTTTTATCCGTGAGGTAGACACCTTGTGTAGCTTTAAGAACAGACTTAAAACGTTCCTTTTTGTACAATCCTATAGTCAGGATCAGCTTGGGTTCTCCTGAAATTTCCTTTTTGTTACTCTGCTATAGGCTTAGACTGCTGGAGGACATACTCACCACATTTCTTCACTCTGCTGTCTCTCTTTACTCTCCAATGTTTGTATTGATTGTTATTGCTGCAATTAACTGTTTCTCGGTTTATCTTTCTATAGACATGACGACTGGCCCAAATCCGTCTGTGTTTGTCTGTGTCTTTTTCCTGTTAGCTCAGACCCCAGTCGGCTAAGACAGAGGGCCGCCCATCCTGAGCCGGGTTCTGCTAGAGGTTTCTTCCTGTTAAAAGGGAGTCGTTCCTTGACCTTGCCAATAGTGCTTGCTTAGGATGGGGGATTGCGCTGAATTAGCAATTCAACCCAATCGGCTGGTTCCTTAGATAGGAAATGTTTTATTACTAATTAGTTAATTTTTCTGTAAAGTGCCTTGAAATTACTTTGTTATGAACTGGCGCTTTATAAAAAAATAAACTTGAAACTAGTTTGTTCACACTGCGGGCATTTAGGAACTGAAAAAGGAATCAAAAACATCTTCTTAACGGTTCCAGAACCCGATGTTAGGAACCGGTTCCTATTTGGAACTGGTTCTCGGTGCCCAACCCTAGTGGTGATAGGTCAAAAAGTAATAAAAACACAGCACAGAAAGAGATTGTCAAAAAGACCGTAAATAAAACACAGAATAGATGACAGTGAGGAAGGAAGGAGCAGGCTGCTATGTGATAGAATAGAATAGAATAGAATAGAATAGAATAGAATAGAATAGAATAGAATAGAATAGAATAGAATAGAATAGAATAGAATAGAATAGAATAGAATAGCCTTTATTGTCCTTGTACAGTGTACAACGGAATTTGAGCGCTTCTAACTTGGTGCAAAAATGTAAAACCATCAAAACAATCAAAAACAATCAAGTATAAGTAAAAACAACAAAGGGTACTAATAAATGACAATATATACACTTTATTGCACGTTGATCAATATGATCAGTAATGTGATATGCCTTTATTGTCCCATGGGGGGAAATTACATGGAGACACAGAGAACAGCTTGACCTTCACTCTCCAGGCTGCCAGAGCACGTGTGCTTGGCGCCATATGCTCAGGTCAGCCATGGTGAGGAGGATACATACATACACTCACCGGCCACTTTATAAGGTACACCTGTCCAACTGCTCGTTAACACTTAATTTCTAATCAGCCAATCACATGGCGGCAACTCAGTGCATTTAGGCATGTACACATGGTCAAGACAATCTCCTGCAGTTCAAACCGAGCATCAGTATGGGGAAGAAAGGTGATTTGAGTGACTTTGAACGTGGCATGGTTGTTGGTGCCAGAATGGCTGGTCTGAGTATTTCAGAAACTGCTGATCTACTGGGATTTTCACGCACAACCATCTCTAGGGTTTACAGGGAATGGTCCGAAAAAGAAAAAATATCCAGTGAGCGGCAGTTCTGTGGGCGGAAATGCCTTGTTGATGCCAGAGGTCAGAGGAGAATGGCCAGACTGGTTCCAGCTGATAGAAAGGCAACAGTGACTCAAATAACCACTCGTTACAACCAAGGTAGGCAGAAGAGCATCTCTGAACGCACAATACGTCGAACTTTGAGGCAGATGGGCTACAGCAGCAGAAGACCACGCCGGGTGCCACTCCTTTCAGCTAAGAACAGGAAACTGAGGCTACAATTTGCACAAGCTCATCGAAATTGGACAATAGAAGATTGGAAAAACATTGCCTGGTCTGATGAGTATTGATTTCTGCTGCGACATTCGGATGGTAGGGTCAGAATTTGGTGTCAACAACATGAAAGCATGGATCCATCCTGCCTTGTATCAACGGTTCAGGCTGGTGGTGGTGGTGTAATGGTGTGGGGAATATTTTCTTGGCACTCTTTGGGCCCCTTGGTACCAATTGAGCATCGTTACAATGCCACAGCCTACCTGAGTATTGTTGCTGACCATGTCCATCCCTTTATGACCACAATGTACCCAACTTCTGATGGCTACTTTCAGCAGGATAATGCGCCATGTCATAAAGCTGGAATCATCTTGGACTGGTTTCTTGAACATGACAATGAGTTCACTGTACTCAAATGGCCTCCACAGTCACCAGATCTCAATCCAATAGAGCATCTTTGGGATGTGGTGGAACGGGAGATTCGCATCATGGATGTGCAGCCGACAAATCTGCGCCAACTGTGTGATGCCATCATGTCAATATGGACCAAACTCTTTGAGGAATGCTTCCAGCACCTTGTTGAATCTATGCCACGAAGAATTGAGGCAGTTCTGAAGGCAAAAGGGGGTCCAACCCGTTACTAGCATGGTGTACCTAATAAAGTGGCTGGTGAGTGTACATACATACATATACATAGGCACACATAAACCTATGTGTTTAAAAAAAAAAAACAGCTATATGAGACTACATGAAGTCAGGAGGAGGGAAAAAAGGTTCCTCACACCCAGTGCCCCCAAAGGGGCGCTGGATGGAAGCACAAAAAAACTCCTTAGCAGGGTGGGGGTGAACAGATACCACACACACCCGATGAGGTAATTGAGGAAGCGTGTCTACGATGTGTGATAATGCGAATGTGTTAAGGAATGTAAACACAGTCGCTGAGCAACGCTCTCAGCAGTTTTTGTCGGGAAATCTCTGTCCTTGAGAGTCTTTGCCCCAGCTGGGCATTTGGAGTGGATGAGGGGAAGAAGAAGGGATCCAAGTGTCCCATCTGCATTTTCCTCAGGAGAGATTGAAGTGTTGAACTTCGGTCCAGCCAAAATAAGATAAGAAGAGATTAAGACAAAACTGCAGAATTCAGCAGTCTTTTCAGTCTCAGATGGTGCACTTTTTCATCTGGAGATCCGAAACAGCCGAAATGGACCAAATCACATGAAAAATAGCCAATCAATCACTCATCCACACTGACCTGAACCTGCAGCTTCTCCAAGATGACACCCATCCTTCCAGTGAAATCCAAACCACATCAGTATGTGATCCAGACCCCCCGAGCTTTTTTAGTCTGAGTTCTGCCAGATAAGGTTACATACTTTCCATTTTTTCTGAATTTGTCGATACATTAGATGACTGCCAGCTCCAATCAGCAGGTTTCCTACCATCAGTAATCCAAATATATTCGTCCTCCACTGACAGAGAGTGGGTCGAGTCCGAGCATGGTGGCTTCTCCCTTCACGAGCCTCAATTGTAGTAAAAATGTTTTCCAGTGTGTAAGTGACCACAATACCAGATCCATAATTTCCTATTCAAGGAATTTACGGGTGGGAGACTCAGAGACGCACAAAAAGCAGGGAAAAAAGGGGGCGGGTGCGGGACCAGAACAGAAAGCGTGTGCCCTCACCGAGAGATAAGCAGAGAAGGTTGTTATGTGGTCTGTGATGATCCGATTACTGTATTTGCATTGCAAAACCTTAAAAACAAAAGTAGTCCATGGGAATCTCTGTTGATTATTAGTAAACCCAGGAACAGATTTTTTTGAAAATTTTAATAGAATTTAGAGCAGGGGTGCCCAAAGTCAGGCCTCGAGGGCCACTATCCTGCATGTTTTAGATGTTTCCCTGTTTCAACACACCTGATTCAAATGAACAAGTCGTTAACAGGTTACTGCAGCACTTGTTGAAATGCAGAGGATTAGAATCAGGTGTGTTGAAGCAGGGAAACATCTAAAACATGCAGGATAGTGGCCCTCGAGGCCTGGAGCTTGACACCCCTGATTTAGAGTATCTACTGTTAAAAGGAGACAGGATGTCTCTCTCACAGTTCAGTAATGGTAGTTGGTTTCACAGGAGAGGAGCCTGGTAACTGAAAGCTCTACCTCCCATTCTACTTTCTGAAACTCTATGGACCAGAAGTAAACCTGTAGTCTGACATCAAAATGTTCCGTTAGGAACATATGAAACAGTAAGAGACCTATTATAGGATGGAACTTGATTGTTTCAAGTTGTTTATATGTGAGAAGTAAAAATTTAAACTGTATTCCAGATTTTACAAGGAGTCAATGAAGTGATGCTAAAACAGGAGAATTATCATCTTTCCTACTAACTCTCATCAGTACTCTGGCAGCAGCATTTTAAAGGACATCCTGATAAGAAAGAATTACAATAATCAAGTCTAGAAGTAATAAATGCATGAACTAATGTTTCTGCATCACTCTGATTCAAAATGCTCCTAATTTTATCAACATTATGCAGGTGGAAGAAGGCCATCCTGGTAGCATGCTTTATATGAGAGCTCAAGGACATGTACCTCTTAAAGAACACCAAGGTGACTTACACTGTTATCGGAGGCCAAATTAATGCCATCTAAAAAAAGAGGCTGACTATACAGTTTGTTCCTAAAGTTCTCAGGTTCTAAAACCAAAACCTCAAGAACTGATGTCAATAAGATAGGCTTGCAATCTAGGTAACTGACTGGATTCATCTGGCTTCATTGTTAAATATAACAGTATCATCAGCATAGCAATGGAAATATCACATTCACTAATAATTGTATCTAGTGGTGGTTTACATATAATAAAGAAAATTGGTCAACGCACTGAACCATGAGGAACTCCATGACTGACTCTAGTGCATGAAGAAATGTATTATTTACATGAACAAACTAGAATCTGTCAGATAAATATGATTTAAGCCTGTTTAGTGCTCTGAATCCCAATGTCATATTCAAGCCTCTCCATTAGGATATTATAATCTATTGTGTCAAATACAACACTGAAATCTAACAAAACAACCACAGACACAAGTCTACTGGCTGAGACTATAAGTAAAAAACAGTAGTGAACTCCCTCAGTAGATAATATGAATAAAAACTAGAAAAGCACTCAGAGAGCGCAGACCTCCGCCAAGCAGCACTTGGACATACTGTAGAAAATACTATGTCCATATCCTAAAAAAAAGTCCTGGCTCCAGACAAAAATCTGGATCACCCCCAAAATCTATCCGATTGTTCCTTGGGTTATTTCTGACCTTTCCTAAAAAATTCATCAAAATCCATCCATACGTTTTTGAGTTATCCTGCTAAAAGGCAGACAAACAAACAAACCCTGATGAAAACATTACCTCCTTGGCAGTGGTAATAAAAATGAGATAAATACATCTGAGACCTATATTCCTATAGAGTAAAGAATGAGCAGGTAACATCAACAGGGACTGCTCTCACTCAGGATCTCACTTCTTCTCTCCTTTACCCTCTAGATGGTGCCATAGAGCACTATACACCAAAACTACAAAGCACAAAACCAGTCCACCCCAGGCCATCACTATGTTATCAGCACTGTTGTTCAGTTTTTTTTTTTGGAGTCACAAATCTGATCTTACTACTCCAATAAATGGTGAGGCAAATAAAAAACCCACTGTAACAACAACAACAACTGTAAGAGAAAAAAAACTTTCCTCCACATATTTTTTTAGAAAATGTCCCACATATTGCCACAGACATCACAAACAAACACAGGTAGCACAAATTGGATGTACCGCAAACTGTTTTCACTGAAGAACATGGACAGAGCCTTCAGAACTCCCAGCATCTCCTTGTCATAGTCCAGCCTCGTCGCTAAGATTTTGTTGACCTTTTTTGACAGCAAGTTGTTGCCATGTACAAGTTTGTAAACTGCCTCACTGTTGCACTTAAAGTCAAGAAGGGGGGGGGACAGCTAACCTTTAACAACAATTGGTAATCCTCCACTACCCCCCACAGTATGTTTCAATTAAAAGTAGACAAGTAACAACAAGTAAAAACCTACAAAGCTGTACTGTGTTTTGTAAGCTGGACTTGAATGCACAGAATCACACACTGATGACAATTTAAAAGTTTTAATTATATCAAAAGAGAGTTGAGAAGTCCAGTTGTTTTTTCGGCGTGACTGGGGTTCCTGACACTGTGATGATACTGATACTGTGGCATGAGAGGGTAAGGTTAGTAGTGTGGCAGGTAAGTGTTATCAGATAAGGTGAGGAAACTGTCTGCTACAGTCTTTAGGCAGAAGCAGATGTTCCGGTATACAGATGACTGGGTGACGTCAGTGAAGTATTGGAGGTAAGCGATGGACTTTTTCACAGGATTTGATGGCAGAGGATAAACTCTCAGAATGGGACAGCAGGCAAGTGTTAGCTTAGGAGAAGAGGTGAATGATCAAAGCTCTGGAAGCAAAATAGAGGAGAGGTTAGGGGATGACGTCTCTCTGCTCAGAAGGAAGCACAGAATTGTTAGTGAGGCACAGTCCGAGGTCATTCACAATAAATCCAATAGATCCAAGCATGAAATCCAAAATCCAAAAATCTAATATCCAAATCCGTAATGCAGGCGTGGGTCAGTACCTCTGTGATTGAGAATCCTTGATGAAGAACTATGATGGGAGAATCCATGATGAGAAGATTCAAAATCCAAAAGAGGCAATCCAGAGGCAGAGTTGAGGAACAGAAGCAAGGTCAGTATACACCATGATCAAACAGACTATGAACTGTGACAACAAGCGCTGGACTGAGGCATCCAATGGCTGCTGGCAACAATCTGGCAAAGTAAAGCAGACTGTGAACAGAATATATAGGGGTGGCGTCAGAAGAGTGGCATGGCACTAATGACCAAATGAGCAGCATGAGATATGATTACAGGAGAGCGTTTGCAAAAAACAAAACAAAAAAATGACCCGACAGAAGCTGATCCAGTTTTCTGTAGTTAGCCTTTAAAACACAGCTTTTCTGTTTCAAAAACTGGGTTCTGTCAAGCAAGCAGTCAATTACACTGGTTTGAGAGACATCCATTTGTACACAGTACTGTAGGCTGACTAGTAAAAAACAGGAGAAATCAAAGGACATAAAGCTGTGTTGCCTGAACTGTAAAAATTAGTGTAGGCCTAAAGTAGATCTGTGTAACAAAAATATGTTTGTATTCCAATTTCAATTATTTTTATTGTTGTTCTTGTTATGGGCTGCACTGAGCTGCAGTTGATAGCATTGTTACCTTGTAGCAAAAAAGGTCCTGGGTTTAAAATTTACCTAGGGTCTTCCTGCACTAAGTTTGCCTGTTCTTCCTCTGCATGCACAGGTTTTCTCCGGTTACTCCAACTTCCCCCATAACCCAAAAACATGCATGCTGGGTGAATTGGCAACCCTAGATTGGCACTAGGTGCATGTTATAGAAATGATTATTTGTCTCTGTGGCTCTGTGACCCTGCCACAGACACCAGATCCCCATGACCATGCAGAGGAACAATATAGAAAATTGATTATTTATTATTATAGTCAGTAGTAGTGGTAGTAAATCATTTTCATTATTTTACATTGTTTTTTTTGAAGAATAAAAAGAGTGGCAGAGTTCAACACTTACATGAAAACTGAAGCACTGTGTAACAGGCTGATTGCAGTCTGTAGCCCGAATGTACTTTTAAAATGTTACAAAGATATTTTCATCTCATGATTATGTGGTTTTGTGATGTTTTTTCATATTATTGGTTTGACAGGTTTTCCCTTTGTCTTGTTTTTTCGTCACTGTGTGCCAACTTGTTTTGTTTTTTTTCGTCAATTTAGCTTGGCCTTCTTTTCTATTTTATTGATCAAGATCATTTTTTTCTAGTTTGTTCTATTAGTTTTGAGTTTTTTCACATCTCTTTATGGTTTATAATTTTGCCCTCAGTGTTCTTTGTTCTATCATGGTCTTTCCCTTTAGTTATGTTCATGTTGTCTGTTTTCATTGTAGCTTTGTCATATTCTGTTTGTTTCTAACGTGTTCTCTGTTTGATTTCTTTGTGACAAACTTTCCACTGCTCCTCCGTCTGCTCATTCAGTCACATCTGATTGTCATCCATCTGATAGGGTCCTTAGTTTTCCTCTCCAGCTACTCTTTGTTCCAGGATAAATACTCCTTTGTGTCTTCAAATAATTGTCAGTTCTTCCAGTCATGAACCCTGTCCTTGTGTTCTTTTTGCTTGTGTTGATCCCAGCTGCCTGTAAGTTATTTTTGTTGCCATTTCAGCCTTTTGTTTTCATTTCCTAAAAGTCTTTTATTTTTATTGTTGTTGAGTCCATGCGTCCTGCCCTCATCAAACCACAAACCACAACATGGAGCCACCCAACAGGGTCTTATTCAGACTCAGTCATTGAGCTGGAAAACTCATTCCCAGAGGAGTTTTTGAAATTACATGTCAAAATGATCCCTTCTGATACTGACTCTGTATCTCACTCAGCAGACACAGACTTGGGTGAGACTGTGGAACACAAAGGGACTTCTAGAATGATTTGTACCTGGCTGGGGGAATGCCCAGGAATGGGGAAAATGTATTTGGAGGTACAAACGGAGTATGCAGAGCTCCAAGATTTTAATTTAAGAACTGCAGTTAAGCTTCCATCAGGTTTCTCCCTTGGTCCAACCTGCTTTACTTCTCCACTTGTATGCTCTGGTCCCCGGATGTGTCCAAGTTTTGCAGCAACAACTCTGTGTGAGTTTTCCTGCTTTGCAGCAGCTCCCAAGATCTAGTCCTGGCAATGGAGACCTTGCCAAAAATCTAGCCCGGGTACCAACAGTGCTGATGCAGCCCAAAGTCCTTCAGAATTAATCCTGCAGCCAAAGAGACCTCTAGCATTGCTGCTTCAAATATGCCTAAGCCATCATGTGCTACTTCTCCAGCCCTGTTTGAGCTCTCATGCCTCTGTACCAGCTTTGTTCAAGCTCTCCTGTGCTGCTGAACTAGGTCCACAGTCTCCACCTCTGAGTCCCCTGGTGCCATTGCAGACTCACTGTCTCCTAGAGCCAAAGCAGTCATGTCTTTGCCTGTGAAATGGTTGTTGATTAGGTCTCTCCCAAAGTTCCAGATGGTCAATGACAATACCTCTTGTTCAGTTCCTTATCCCCAGATAGATATGTACATCTATGTTAGATCTTATCTAACATTCATGTTAGATAATACACTCACCTAAAGGATTATTAGGAACACCATACTAATACTAGTGTTTGACCGCCTTTCGCCTTCAGAACTGCCTTAATTCTACGTGGCATTGATTCAACAAGGTGCTGAAAGCATTCTTTAGAAATGTTGGCCCATATTGATAGGATAGCATCTTGCAGTTGATGGAGATTTGTGGGATGCACATCCAGGGCATGAAGTTCTTCTTCCACCACATCCCAAAGATGCTCTATCGGTTGAGATCTGGTGACTGTGGGGGCCATTGTAGTACAGTGAACTCATTGTCATGTTCAAGAAACCAGTTTAAAATGATTCAAGCTTTATGACATGGTGCATTATCCTGCTGGAAGTAGCCATTAGAGGATGGGTACATGGTGGTCATGAAGGGATGGACATGGTCAGAAACAATGCTCAGGTAGCCCGTAGCATTTAAACGATGCCCAATTGGCATTAAGGGGCCTAAAGTGTGCCAAGAAAACATCCCCCACACCATTACACCACCACCACCAGCCTGCACAGTGGTAACAAGGCATAATGGATCCATGTTCTCATTCTGTTTACGCCAAATTCTGACTCTATCATTTGAATGTCTCAAAAGAAACCGATGAGGCATGATCCATCATGCCTCAAGCAATAATATAAGGAACCTGGGTCGTCTCTTTGACCACTACATGTTCTTTGACTCTTCCCTGTCTCTTCCCTGTCTTCCTATAAAATCCAGAAAACATGTTCTAATTTTTCAATATCACATTTAAAGCTTTGAACAACCATATTATATTAAAGATCTTGTCTCATGTCTTCACTTTCAGACTGCAAGTTTACTTGTAGTCTGTAGAGTT
Source organism: Pachypanchax playfairii (assembly GCA_006937955.1). Taxonomy (NCBI): domain Eukaryota; kingdom Metazoa; phylum Chordata; class Actinopteri; order Cyprinodontiformes; family Aplocheilidae; genus Pachypanchax; species Pachypanchax playfairii. Next base: position 1,020,804 of record SSNP01000132.1, read on the forward strand.
TGTAAAAGTAAAATGGGTACCAGAGCTTTCAGTTACAAGGATCTTCTCTATTGGAACCAGCTTCCATTTTTAATCCAAGAGTCAGACACCATGTCTACCTTCAAGAAAAGGCTTAAAACTTAAAAACTTTTGCTCAGTAATACAGTTAGGGTTAGCCTAGGTTATCCTGAGCTATCACTCTGGCTGCTATAGTCTTAGATTGCTGGAGGACACACTGACCACATCACTCTTCTCTGCCATTTTTACTCTTTTTACTTTCCATGTGTCTATTAACATGTTTCTATTGCTGCTATTAACTTTAAATCTGTTTATCTTTGCATAGAAATGACCAGTGCCCCCACCCCTCTGTGTTCTTTTTCCTGTCCTATCAGACCCCAGTCGACAATGAGAGACACAAACAAAACATAGAAAAGACATGGAATAGCAACAAACTTTCCTTGGAGTTACAGTCATACTAAAATTACTCCAAGAGGTCATTGATAACATATCTAGGAGGTCACAGAACTAATATCCAAAATACAGCTGGCATCACTTGCCTCAGTTAGGTCAGTGTTCATGATTGAACAATCAGATAAAGACAATTCAAAAATGGTCTACATGATGGCATTCCAAGGCCAAAACCACTGCTAGCCAAAAAGAACACAAAAGCTTGTCCCATCATTGGGGCAGCTGTGGCTCAGTGGTTGGAGCGGTCGTCCTCCAATTTGAAGGTTGGTGGATCGATTCCGGCTTCCACCGCTACATGTTGAAGTGTCCTTGGGCAAGACACTGAACCCCATGTTGCCCCCCGATCTGCGTATCGGGTTGTGTGAGTGTTAGCCCCTACCCTCTCCCCCTGATTTACATATCGGGTTGTGTAAATGGGTGAATGCAAAACCTTGTAGTGTGAAAGCGCTTTGAGTGGTCTGAATGACTAGAAAAGCGCTATACAAATACAGGACATTTACCATTCATCATTTTCCAAGACCATAACTTTTTCCAAAATGTTCCCCTTGACTTTGTAAAATATATTTTGTGAGTAAAAAAATATAACTTGTTGGAAGGTGTGAGACCTGATACATTTGGAATAAAACGAACACTGCATTCCAGAAAAACAATATAATAACAGTAGTCAAACATGGCATTGGTACTATGGTGGTTTGAGGCTGCTTTGCTACTTTGGGACCTGGACAACTTGCTGTAGTTGATGCAAGCATGAATTCTGCCTTCTATCAGAAAATCCTGAAGGTGTATATCTTGCCATCAGCTCATGACCTTAAACTCAAAAGCACTTGGATTATGCAGCAGGACAATAATCCAAAACACACGAGCACAGCCTCTTCTGAATGGTTCAGAAGATCGGCCAAGAAGCCACACAACAAAGGTACAACAAAGGCAAGTCACAAGGCCACACAAGAAGGCACTGATACCCTCCAGGTTGCTCAGAAAGTTAGATGGGTGGCTGCACTACTAGGAGGCACTGGAACGCAAGAGGTCCGGCAGTGGCCAAGAAACCTAATGAGGAGCTTTTGGAATCAAGTAGGCAAGCATTTTTACTCAGGAGGTTGGGTTAAAGGCCATTATAGACACATCCAATTACCGTACAAGTCTCCTTCAAATATATGTAACTGTAGCAACTACTCACTGAGATGTACACTGCCACAAATACAGCTCATGAAGCACGGTGAGGAGTACTCACAGGGACCCACTAAGACTGTGGAACAGAAGAAGCATTGGCAGAGACCCTCTCAAACACAGGCTCTGAATAAGAGGTGTCTTTGTGGACCCCATCAGAAACCGTTTCTGGAGGAGGGGCATACTCCCGGAATCTTTTGGGAACAGGCTGTGGAGGAGAAGCATTGTCACAGTGGACCCTCTTGGACTTGGACCCTGGAGGAAAGGAATTATCACTTCATCACTGCAGACCCTTGCAGACTCTTGCAGAGGAGAAGTGTTCCACAGGACCATCTGGAGTTCAGATGGTGCTACAGCACAGAATCTTGGACCTGTCTCTT
>SSNP01000132.1:1022807-1182627 GCA_006937955.1 Pachypanchax playfairii
TCTTGGACAATGGTCAATCTATCTATCAAAGAGACTATTGGGCTGCATCTAGGCTTGGAGTATGTGGTACTGCAATCAGGGTGGGAGTCTGTGTAACAAAAAGGCAGCAGGAAAAACAGGAATCTTGGACAGGGCTGCAGTTGCGCAGGAAGGGAGAGTGAAGAGGATGAACAGGCTGTAACAATTTTTTCTGAGTCAGTTTGTATATGGTCAGTTGTGCTTTCCTTGCCAATAGACTGAACAAAAAGGAAATTGCAGAGATTTTAAGCATGGAAAGATAAGCCGAAAAATGATCTTGGCCATGGTGTGTATGCCGCATTTAGATAGTCCAAGTCTTTAGAAAAAAATACAGGGCTGTATACCCTCTTCTATAAGTCTGATGAATTCCTGCAGATTTAACTCAGGAAAGAGTGAAAGCTCCTTTTTAATTTAATTTCATAAACAATAGTTTTACAGACTCAAACAACAATGACAAAATGGAACAAGAACAAAACAAAACACACAAACAAGTAGATGAATAAATTAACATCAACAGACAAAAAAACCCAGACAGAATCACGTTTAAAAGTACAGGATTAACTCAATCTAAAATCAAACTATGAGTTGTGATATGTCTGCCTTTTTTTCAGCGAAAGGGACATACAGGCTTGTAGCGAATAAACTAACATAAAGTAATAGAAAAATAGTTTTGGAGATATTTACTATCCTTCTGGGGACCAAGGGTTCTTGTGGGGACCAAAGCCCGGTCCTCATACTACCCTTTTTTTAGGGTTAGGGGACAGCTTTAGAGGTATGCTGTGAATGGAGTTCTCGTTAGGCTTAGGGTTAGGTATAGATCAGTAATGGTTAAGGTTAGGAAAAGGGTTTGGGTTAGGCATAAATCCAGTTACTAAAATCAATGGAAGTCAATGGACGGACCCCACAAGGATAGCAAAACAAACCTGTGTGTGCGTGCATGTGTGAGTGTGTACAAAGGTGTGCTGGCTAATGTTATTGTGGAAAATTGGCACTCAAACAAAAGTGATTACAATTAGTTATTAAGCTAAAACCTCAGTGATGCTGTGCAAATGGATTGTGGCTAGAGAGTGTAAGTGATGGGTTGATGGATAACCTAAAGCAGGGGTCTCAGACTTGCAGCCTGAGGGCCAATTGAGGCCCACAGGACAATATTTTACTTGAAATCAAAGTTAACTGTCAGTGCAGGCACACACATTTTTCTCATATGAACCTGAGCAAGTTAATTCCCCGAGGGCTTTTCTGTTTTTTAACACTGGGCTACCACAGCTCAAGCTTGTGATAGCAATGTGATTTAGCAATGTAAGTCACTTGAAATACAATAAGAGAGTGCCACCCAGCGGAGAAAAAAATATCAGCTCTTTCAAAATCGGCTGTGAAGAGACAAGATGGAGATGAGCACAGACAATTACTCAATTAGACATACAGTGGCTTGCAAATGTATTCGGCCCCCTTGAACTTTTCCACATTTTGTCACATTACGGCCACAAAGATGAATCAATTTTATTGGAATTCCATGTGAAAGACCAATACAAAGTGGTGCACACGTGAGAAGTGGAACAAAAATCAGACATGATTCCAAAAATTTTTTACAAATAAATAACTGAAAAGTGGTGTGTGCGTAATTATTCAGCCCCCTTTGGTCTGAGTGCAGTCAGTTGCCCATAGATATTGCCTGATGAGTCCTAATGACTAAATAGAGTGCACCTGTGTGTAATCTAATGTCAGTACAAATACAGCTGCCCTGTGACGGCCTCAGAGGTTGTCTAAGAGAATGTTGGGAGCAACAACACCATAAAGTCCAAAGAACACACCAGACAGGTCAAGGATAAAGTTATTGAGAAATTTAAATCAGGCTTAGGCTACAAAAAGATTTCCCAAGCCTTGAACATCCCACGGAGCACTGTTCAAGAGATCATTCAGAAATGGAAGGAGTATGGCACAACTGTAAACCTACCAAGACAAGGCCGTCCACCTAAACTCACAGGCCGAACAAGGAGAGCGCTGATCAGAAATATAGCCAAGAGGCCCATGGTGACTCTGGACGAGCTGCAGAGATCTACAGCTCAGGTGGGGGAATCTGTCCATAAGACAACTATTAGTCGTGCACTGCACAAAGATGGCCTTTATGGAAGAGTGGCAAGAAGAAAGCCATTGTTAAAAGAAAACCATAAGAAGTCCTGTTTGCAGTTTGCCACAAGCCATGTGGGGAGACACAGCAAACATGTGGAAGAAGGTGCTCTGGTCAGATGAGACCAAAATTAAACTTTTGGGCCAAAATGCAAAACGCTATGTGTGGCGGAAAACTAACACTGCACATCACTCTGAACACACCATCCCAACTGTCAAATATGGTGGAGGCAGCATCATGCTCTGGGGGTGCTTCTCTTCAGCAGGGACAGGGAAGCTAGTCAGAGTTGATGGGAAGATGGATGGAGCCAAATACAGGGCAATCTTGGAAGAAAACCCCTTGGAATCTACAAAAGACTTGAGACTGGGGCAGAGGTTCACCTTCCAGAAGGACAACGACCCTAAACATAAAGCCAGGGCAACAATGGGATGGTTTGAAAAAAAACAAATCCATGTGTTAGAATGGCCCAGTTAAAGTCCAGATCTAAATCCAATCGAGAATCTGTGGCAAGATCTGAAAACTGCTGTTCACAAACGCTGTCCATCTAATCTGACTGAGCTGGAGCTGTTTTGCAAAGAAGAATGGGCAAGAATTTCAGTCTCTAGATGTGCAAAGCTGGTAGAGACATACCCTAAAAGACTGGCAGCTGTAATTGTAACAAAAGGTGGTTCTACAAAGTACTGACTCAATTACACACACCCCACTTTTCAGTTATGTATTTGTAAAAAATGTTTGGAATCATGTATGATTTTTGTTCCACTTCTCACGTGTATGCCACTTTGTATTGGTCTTTCACATGGAATTCCAATAAAATTGATTCATGCTTGTGACTGTAATGTGACAAAATGTAGAAAAGTTCAAGGGGGCCGAATACTTTTGCAAGCCACTGAATGTAAGAGTATGCAAAACACCAAGGAGATGAGACAGAGGAATGAGTAGCCAAACTTAGTTTTATCCGTCCAAAGAATGCGGTTCCAGATCTGAGCTGCTGTTTAGATGTTCAATTTGGCCTTTTGATTTTTGAAGCTGATTAATAGTTTGCACCTTGTGGTAAACCCTCTGTACTTGCTCTCAGGTCTTCTCTCTGTGATGGACTTGGAAACTTGTACACCTTCATCCTGGAGAATGTTCTTCACTTGGGTGGATGTTGGGAAGGGATTTTTAATCACCATGGAAAGGATCCTGCGATCATCCACTACTGTTGTCTTCCATGAATGCCCAGGTCTTTTGGAGAGCCTAAGCTCACCAGGAAACTCTTTTTTTCTCAGAATGTACCAAACTGTTGATTTGGCCACTCCTAACATTTCCCCTTTCTCTCTAATGGATTTCTTCTTTTTTAAGCCTAAGAATGGTCTGTTTCACTTCCATTGAAGCTCCTTTGACGCATGTTGTGGGTTCACAGCAACAGCCTCTAGATGCAAATGCCACACCTGGAATCAACTCCAGACTTTTGACCTACTTAATTGATGATGTATTAATGAGTGAACAGCTCACACCTGTCCATGAAACAGCTTTCGAGTCAACTGTCCCATTACTTTAGGTCCCTTGAAAAAGAGGTGGCTACATATTAAAGAGCCGTAATTCCTAAACCCTTCATCCATGGTGGACGTGAATACCCTCAGACTGAAGCTAAGAGTCTTCACTTTAAGCCCATATTGATTATATAATTGTATCTTGAAAATGTTTTGGTAAACAGCTAAAATAACAAAACTTGCATTGCTGTCCATATATGAACCTCACTGTATGTTGCTGCTGGCAGAAATTCTAGGTTTGTTGATATAATCCATCCATTCATCATTCATCAAGCTCTTTACCTTATCTCTGAAGCGGACCCTACCAAGGAAGTCATTTCAACTGCTTGCATCTAGGATCTTGTTCTTTAGGTCAGGATTCAGATCTCATGACCATAAGTGAAGGTCAGAAAGTAGACAGACCAATAAAGAGAGCTTTGCCTTTCAACTCAGTTCCTTCTTCACTGCAAGAGACTAAAGCAGCATCTTCATTACTGAGGATGAAGCCCAGATCCATCAGTTCATCTCCTGCTCCATCCTGCCACCACTCATGAACAAGACTCCCAGATACTTAAACTCCTTCACTCGAGGCAAAGACTCACTGCCAACCTGAAGGGAGCTTTTCCAGTTGGGAACCATGACCTCCGATTTTGAGGAGCTGACTCTCATCCTGACTGCTTCACACTCAGCTGCAAACCACCACAGTGATCAATGAGGCTCAAAGACACCAACAGAACCACATTCTCCACAAAAAGTAGAGATGAGAGCTTGAGGTTCCCAAACCAGACACCCTCTCGCCTCAGCTATACCTTGAGATCCTGTCCATGAACACCACAAACAAGATTAATGACAAGGGGCATCCCTAGCAAGGTCCAACCTGCACAGTCGTATCTAGCTTAATTGTTGTTATTTTATTCTTCCAATAAAATGTTGTAACAATTGAATATAAAGATTTGAACCAACCAACCAACGACATGCAAAAGCCACAACACAACAGCCAAAGCCACAGTACAACAGCAAAAGCCACAACACAACAACAAAAGCCACAACACAACAGCAAAAGCCACAATGGAAGTTATATTACAACGGAAATTGATCTGCAAAGGAAGTTGTTCACAGAATGTGTACCAGGTCCAACCAGTAGTTGGCGGGAAAGCGACATTGTTTGCCAACAACCGTACACATTAGTAGAAGGAGAAGAACTGAACTTTTGAAACTTGAAAGCCGGAGGATAAAGTTTTTGAGTCGACTGAGTTTTCAAGTGGAACGTAAGATAAATGTTGATTATGCTTTGTAGATGTTCATGTGCGTTAATAAATGTTAATGTTTTTACTGTGCTGAGTTTTAGAGGCTACACAGAGGTGATACGTAGCTCTTTTGATCAATTTGCACATGTTAAAGGTGGAACCATAACCACGACACTGAGATTAAAATTCCAATTCTAAAATTTTTGTTGCATTTATGAATTTGAGAGCAATAGTACAGGTTGATCTGTATAAATGTTCCAAGAAACAATTACATTTCTAACTTTAATCCTCAAATTTCATTTACTGAATGAGATATTGTTCGTAAATATAATTCATGTACTAAACTGCCTTAGAAATGTTGCTCTCTATACATAGTCCTGAGATATATCAAGCTGTGACTGTACATTTGTTTTTTGTTTAATAACCAGCTTACTAAATATTCCTACATTCTATTCATAGTGTGGATCATGTGACAGAAATGTTTAATTTTAATGGGAGAAATTGTGGATTTGCAGCATCAACACACCCTGAGTCAGCTCCAAAGTCTAAGGCATCTTCAGTTCCTGATGGGAATAATCACCAAAAACCTTATCCTCCTCAAGTTTCAAAAGTTAGTGCAGCTTCCGTTCTTCTTCTACTAATGCGTATGGTTGTTGGCAAACAATGTCGCATTACCGCCAACTACTGGCTGGTCCTGGTACACATTCTGTGAACAACTTCCTTTTGCAGATTAACTTCCGTTGTAATATAACGTCCATTGTGGCTTTTGCTGTTGTGTTGTGGCTAATGTTGTTGTGTTGGGGCTTTTGCTGTTGTGTTGTGGCTAATGTTGTTGTGTTGGGGCTTTTGCTGTTGTGTTGTGGCTAATGTTGTTGTGTTGGGGCTTTTGCTGTTGTGTTGTGGCTAATGTTGTTGAAGATTTGTTATTTGGCATGCCACTAGAGATGGCTATAAGTTAATCCTTTGTCAACTTGTTTTTTGTTCAGTTGGGCGAGCTCAATGCTATCAAAAAATGAACTAATGGCCTGGATCTTTATTAGATTAGTATGTTTTAGCATCGAATTCCCTTAATATTTCATTGATTTCCTAAAGTGAATTGATCAGCTTCCTAGCTAAGTCTCTAATAGTGAGAATCATTGTTTTGTCTTTGTTTTTTTTTATTTGATTAGTCAAACACCTGTCACCTGTCATGGTGACATTTTTTCTTGTCTCTTATCTAATTTAGTTAGACTTGTTTTTTTCTTAAAGAGGCCATTCCATTAAAAATGGTTTTTCTGAGGTTTCTGTTGAATATTTTAGCTCCACAGGTGTTCTTACCTTCATAGTGGGTGTGAAAACAGGTCAACAACTTCTCTTTCATTTTTAATCTCTCCAACTAGGCAAGTGGTGATAAAACCCAAGTTCTCCCGGGTTTGAACGGCCTGTTTTTGTTTCGTCACAGCTCCTTTGCTCGTTAGTATTCATCAGCTCCCGCAGCTGAAACCACGCCTAGCATGCTGCTGGCTAAAAGCTGTAGCATAAGAAGCATCAAACCGGAAGAGACTACGTGTTCTGTTGCCATGCGCAGCAGGGCAGGAAACAGTATGCCTTGTTCTGAGTCCAGCAAATTTGAATAATGCATATTAATGAGTTGCAGCCCGAATCTTGACGCAGATAGATTGAAAGGTCTGTTAATCAGTGTTTCCTAACGTTTTTTTAGATATAAAATTTTTCATATTACAGGTTAATACTTAAAAAATAACCACTAAGTCATGAAATTTGTGTGAAATGGCCTCTTTAATTCCACCTGAGTTTCTCTTGTTGCATTATTTGCATTGATGTTTCAAGTGTTTAATCCTTCATTCTCATTTAATTTCATTTTCTTCTTCTTTCTTCTTTTCATAAACTGAGTATGATCTGATTTTACCTCATAGTACGGCTTCATCAGTGTTTGTCTGTGTCTCTTTCCTGTCAGCTCAGACCCCAGCCGGCTAAGGCAGAAGGCCGTCCATCCTGAGCCGGGTTCTGGTTCTGGTTCTGCTAGATGTTTCTTCCTGTTAAAAGGGAGTCGTTCCTTTTCACTGTCGCCAATCGTGCTGCTCAGGATGAGGGATTGTGCTGAACTAACAATTCAACCCAATCGGCTGGTTCCTTAGATAGGAAATGTTTTTTTACTAATTGGTTAATTTTTCTGTAAAGTGCCTTGAAATGACTGTCATGAACTGGCGCTTTATAAATAAATAAACTTGAACTTTGAACTTGAATCATTTTGAATAATTTATTTTTAGGAAGGATGTCCACTCTTTTTCAAAATACTTGTTAAACTTAGGTTCTTTGAGAAATTATGTTCTGAAGCACCATCTAGTGGCATGATTCTGTCAACTTGTTTGACTCTAATTAAAAGCAACTCGCGCAGTCACATGTGTGACAATTAACCAGACAGAATAGCCTGAGGAGCAGAGTATATTTTGACAAAATTAAATCTCAAAACTGACTGTACAAAAATCACACCAGAATAAAAAGATATAATAGTACAGAAACCAAACATCAGAAGAAAACTGGGGAAAGACAGGAAATGAAACCACATAACACAAAGATTGAAACATGAAACACTGAAACACTTGAAACATGGAGACTGTGAAGAGCTGAGGAGCAGAGTGGAGCTCATACACGGGTAAACTGACAGAACTTGTAAAGCAGAGTTATGTTACAGGAAGACAGAAACAATCAGAAAACAAAAGCCAAGAAATCAGAACATGAACTAAAATCAGTCATAATAAACTAACTAAACAAAACCCTAGAAGTATGAAAAAACACAAAATTTGAAACCAAATGGCTGTTACCAAATAAATTGCGATGGCAGCTCCTAGTAACCACCCACAGTAGACGTCCACAGGGTGGTTTCTGAACTGAATGATTCTTGTTAATCCAGCCAGGATGGCCAACATGACAAAGGAGAACACCAGCAGAGGCTTCAGCAGCTTGGCTGAGTCTGTCAGCACTGTGTTGAAGTACATCTGAAAGGTGAATATAAACTGTATGAATTGAAAATAATTTTTTTACAATGTCTGATTATTACAATGCTAGCAATGTTTTGGTGACACAAATACTGTACAAGTCTCTTTCAAATATATGTGTGAATCACCAACTTACAGAGATGTAGACAGCAGCAAAGGCAGCCAGTGAAGCATGTTGAGAGGGGAAAGACTTTCTAAACGACAAAAAAGAAACAAATCTGAGTGTTTTCATACTTAACATCTTCAGACAGTTGAAGACAATGCTGAGTAATGATCTTCATAAGGAAGTTAAATTCAAAGAAACTTAAAGCTGATATACCTGAATTGGCTAGCTTAGACTGTCAACAAAGTCAAAGAACTCTCAGCCCCTCCCGTCGGGTAGAATTCCTAAGCCACACCCCCCAGGTTTGGAAACACGCATAGCCCCAGAAGACGACAGAGTGCAAGACACTGGTCTGCAGTTCATTAAAGTACCGTAACATGGTGGAATCACCGGTAAGTGAAAACAATATAACAACGAACAACTGACATTAATTGTTACTTTGTCCTGAACCTGACGTGGAACCAGCCAGCGGCTGTTTCTCCTGCTGTGACATGGTAGAGCAGCGAACACTCCCAGCAGTGGTGTGCTGCGGTAATATGTCTCAGTTTTTTAGGAGCACAGAAGCCAAATAAATGCGGAAGTCCGTATGACTGGAGAGACTGTCCAATCATTCCCTTCAGATTGGTTGATGTTTTTAGACAAATATGGGAGAACCACTTAATTATTTTTTAGTCTTTTTTTTTACAACATATTTTTCTCCAGGCTGTGTTAAAACATTTTTAATGGGCATGAAAAATATTTTAAGTAAATTTGTTTTGCAAATCAAGTATAGCAGCTTTAAAGATGTTTGTGTATGAATGTGGTGGCTGCCCGCCTGCACTCTCAGGTCTATACGGACAGCCTTCAGGCCACCCGCCTGAGCTATTATGTTTGACACACTATCTGGACCTGGAGCCTTCCTTTCTTTTCATCTTCTAAATCGCTGACACACCTTGTCCATACAAATCTTCCGTGGTGGTGGCCGGAGTGTTGGAGAGGCAGTGGTGGTGGAGAACAATGGGTGAAGATGTGAAAAAGAAAAATCTACAGTAGAACACATTAAACTTCTTTTCCATCTGTCAATTCTCTGCAGACTGAGGGACCAGGTTCCTGTAGTTGGTGATGTTTCTCAGGCCTTGCCACACTGAATAGGAGCCCTTGGCAGAGAAGTTATTTTTCAGCTTCTCAGTTTATATTTAAAGAGCAACTCACCCTCAAAACAGTTTTTTTCTGCTAATAAACTGTATTAGTGGGTCTTTACCAATGCAACCTTTCAGTTTCTGGGTATTTTTTGACATTTACATGTAAACTTTGACAAAGTTTTTTCTTTGTAAAATTCTACACTTTTTGGTCTAAAAACGTCTTAATGCTGCCCTCTTAGGGTTGAAAGGTGGCTACTGCATTTGAATTTTGTGATTGGCTGAAAGCGCTTCATGCCTACGTCAGCATCGTCTCCAAGACACGCCTCCTGGAGTATAAAACCATCTCTCAGACAAACACACTTGCAACCGCCTGCCCATTGTCTCCAGCTTCCCACCAAAGCTGCACAGAGGGATTTAGAGCAACTGGCTGAAAACTACGACAAGCAGAATAACTAATATCATTAAAATCTGGGCAAAAACTTTATTTTACTGCAGTGATTGTGTAGATCTGATTTGTGCATGTTATATTGCTATTCAGACATTTACTCAGACCCCTCTTAGCAACACGGCAGTAGCTTTAGCATTGTGGCTAACAACAATCAATCAGTAAACTACGACATAGAGAATAACTATTATCAGTAAAATAATAATTAAATCAGGGCAAAGACTTCACTGCAGTGGTTGTGATTGTGTGGATGTGATTTATAGCCGTTATATTCTCATCATGGTCGGGTTACAAGTCTACAACACAGCAGAGTCACACTGAAGCAAATCTAAACACGGAGAAGTGCTACACGTCAGTCACAGCTCAGGCCTGCCTCTTAAAGTGACGTCAACTTCGGCATTTTCCAAAAAAACAGTTAGAAGGCAGGAAGATAATTTAGAGGGGGTGAGTTGCTCTTTAATATAAATGGCTTCCTTCACTCCACTTTCAAACCATCCATCATCTTTGTCCAAAATGTGTGCACTATTGTCCTTTATTTTTGAGATGTAGGTGTCCAGCTGAGTCTTGACTTGAAGCTCTGGCTCTCCTTTGTTGTATCATGAATATGTGGAGGTTGTTTAGTTTCCCCTTCATAAAGGTCTGAACACTCCACACTGAAATGGACTGAGTACACCACTCAGCTTGTGTTTGGGTGTTTGGATATTTAGTTGTTGTCCTTCTTAGGGTGAACCAGTTCCTGTCTGAAGGGGCTCCTGTTTTTGGGTCAAAAAAGCCACCCAACCCCTTGGCGAATCAGGGTTTCCATGTGTATCTCTGGGACTAGACAATGGACAGTAGACTAGATTCAGGTGACACAAATAATCTCAACACACCCACAATCATCTCCTAACACATTGAAAATCCCACAGTGCTCTACAATCACTCACAAAAGAAAACAAAGTTTCACCTTCCAGCATTGATGAGATTTAGGTCTTGTCCAGAGCAGATATCCTCCAGAATAAATGCTTCATCACAACTGGACATGTTAATCTGAGTCAAGTTGGGTTTGCAAACATCCAGCCAGTAGGGAGTATGTTGTCCAGTGGACAGTTGAAGAATATCAGTTATAAGTGCTGTTACACACAACCCGAAAATATGGACACCTGTGAAACAGTGAATATGCAGAGTAAAATTGAGTTAATGATAAAGCATACTGAACAAATTATTCACCTGTAATTTTTATTTTGCTAGTTAGGAATATTTGTATTATTCTGCTTATTTCATTTGTCATTACAATAAACTCATACCAGTAAAACTGTCAGTTGGTTTGTCTTTTGCCTTTTTTGTGTGGTTCTAACAGACATGTCTGTACTCAGCTATGCATTTGTCCTCCCACCTATAAAGCGAACAGCTCTGCGAATGTAGGAGTTGAAATTACAGCCCGCAGCACTGATGTTGGCCTCAGTCTGTCTGGATGACGACCTCCTGAACAGATAGCAGTATAGGATGGCCTCTCCGATCAGAATCTACATGCACAAAGACACAAAAATCAAGTTTTTGAACACCACTTTTCTATCACCAGATTCTCTGACACATAAAGCTGACACTTTAAATTAGCCCTGTGATGGACTGGCGACCATCACATCACCCCACCTCTCTCCCAATGACCGCTGGAGATAGACCCCAGCTCCCCTCGACCCTGAATAGAAATGATGACTGACTTGAAAAATTATCAATAGGTGCATGTGTGAGTTGTAGTAAATGAGTTTAACAAAAATTACAGAGAGAATCTGAAATGAGAAACATGTTGATTTTCTTAAAAATAAAACAAACAAATAATAAACTAGAAAGTTCCTGGAGAAACTTTGAAGGCGCCTGCCAATACATGAGTGATAAAGCCTCAGCCTGTAATGGTTTTGTAAACCCAAACCCAATGTAAAGGACATTTTAAAAAGTTTATTTAGAAAAGTGCAGAGTAAGGTATCCTCCAAGACATTCAGACTAGAAGTGGGTTCGTCAGGGCAGATACCGTGACAGAAGAACAAATGGGTTACTACAGCGGCTTTTACTTTACATGAGAAGAAATTATTACTGGAAATAACTGTACTGTTGTGTCTTTCAATATGTTGAGTGAAGGTCCAATCTTCAATGACAGGAGGATGACGTGATGCTGAACAGCAGCGGCCAGTGTGGAGATTGAGGTGAGTATTTGAGGAGGGAAACTTCTTTAACAACAGTAATTCAGGTCTTGGGGAGAAGGAAAGTTTTGAGGAGCTTGCAGGCATGGGGAGGAGAGAAACAGGATAGCAATGCTTGTGGACAGCTGTTGGTTTAATGTAGGACATGCTGTGATGAATAATTGTCTATGCAGTCCACAAACTGTCTTGGGAAATTTTTGTTCGTATCTGCTGAGGGAGGTCATGTTCTTGTATCAGCAATTGTGTCAGTCGCAGATTCCAACCCCCTCTCAAAGCTCTTTAAGTCTTCTTTTCCTTCTGGCTATTCGCTTCAGGGGTCCCCACAGCAAGTCATCTGTCTCCATCTACGACCATCCTCTGCATCCTCTCTCTCACGCCAACCAACCTCACGTCATCCTTCACTACAACCATATGTCTCATATTTGGTCTTCCTCTAGGCATCCTGCCTGGCAGTTCCCACCTCAGCATCCTTTTCCCAATAAACCCACTATCCCTCCTCTGTACATATCCAAACCATCTCAGTCTGGCCTCTCTGACTTTATCTCCAAAACATCTAACATGCGGTTCTCTCTGATGGACTCATTTCTGATCCTGTCTACCCTTGTCACTCCCAGAGAACATCAAAATTTTTTTTTACTACCTCTAGCTGTGTCTCCTGTCCATACCTCAGTAGAACCGTCTCCAAACCTGACAACATGACTGGTCTCAACACTGTCTTATTCATCCTTTCTTTCATTCTTGCTTGTACTTTTTTGTCAGAAATCACTTCTGGCACTTTTCTCTACTCCTACTAACCTGCTTGCACACATTTCCTGACCTGATTTCCACATTCTCCTTTACTCTGGACTGTTAAAATCAATTACTTGAAATCTTTCACCTTGTTTATCTCTGCTCCCTGTATCCTCACTGTTCTACTAGTGTCCCTCTAATTCACACACATGGACTCTGTCCTGCTTCAGCTTACCTTCATCTCTCGTTTCCAGTGCATACCTCCACATTTTTACAGATATTCCTCCACCTGCTCCCTCCTCTTATTACAGATAGCTATATCATCTTCAAACATCTTCCAAATGAGTTATTACAACATCTAATTTTCCTTTGAGGATTAATAAAGTATGTTTGAACTGAACTGAATTTGTATCAGGGTCTGCAGAGATTCCTGTCTGAGTTCAGCTGTTCATTACCATAGCATATAAGAAGGGTTTAATTGCTTATCCCACTGCCATGTTGAACTCCAATCACACCTTTGGCACATCTCACCACCACCTTATAGAGTTTATACATGTACTGCACCACTTGAACATACTTCTCTGCTACTCCCAACTTCCTCATACAGTACCACTGTTCCTTTCTTGGTACCCTGTCAAACGCATTTTCTAGACAAAGGCACAACAAAGCTCCCACTAGCTTTCTCTACATTTCTCCATAAACATTTTCAAAGCAAATAACTGAGTTTGTAGTACTCTCCTGTCCTTAGCCTAGTTTCTATTACTCTTTTCCACAGATTCATTCTATAGCACATCAACTTTATTCCCCTGAAGTTTCCACAAATCTGGACAACTACCTAGTTCTCACCTCTGTTGCCTGCACTAACCTGTCAATTGAAGCCAGCGCCAATCACCAATCTCTCATTGCTGGAAAAACTCTGCATCACTTCATCTAACTCATTCCAGAATTTCTCCTTCTCTTTTAACTCATATCCTACATGTGCGGCTTAATTGCTAAAAACAACAAGAAACAAACACCTAAAATTTCCAGCTTTAGACTCATTGTCCTATCTGACAATATTTTCACCTCCATAACACTCTTAATAAAACCCTATTTCAAGAAAATTCCTACTTCATTCCAATTACCATCAGAACCATGATACAACAGCTTAAACCTTTTTCCTAGGCTACTGATGAATGATGAATGATGAATGCCCTTTATTGTCATTATACAACGTAAAACGAGATTGGAGAGCTTCTCCTGCTTCAGTGCAAACAGTAATAAGATTTTAAAAAAAAAGTGCACAATTTCCAATATGTACAAAGAATAAAATGCAAAATAGCCAATATGTACAAAAACACAATAAAAATATAAATAGTAAAAAGAACAAGAAATAAAAACAGACATAAAAATATATTGCACAGATAAAAATATATTGCACACAGTGATGTTATTTGCAGCATTCACAGAATGATAGTGAGGTAGAATATTGGACATTTGCATTGTGGGTGGGTGGAATTTACAATTGAGAGTTCAGGGTGGTAATGGCTCTCGGGAAGAAACTGTTTCTCAGTCTGTTTGTCTTTGCCTTTGCACATCTGTAGCGCCTACCAGATGGCAGAAGCTCAAACAGCTGGGAACTGGGGCGTGAATTGTCCATGGTGATGCTCCGGGCTCTGCTGAGACACCGGGAGCGGTAAATGTCTGTCAGGGAGGGGAGGGGGCAGCCAACAATCCTCTGTGCTGCCTTCACTGTCCTCTGGAGCCTTACTCTGTCTGCTTCAGTGCAGCTCCCGTACCAGGTGGGGATACAGTACGTGAGCACGCTCTCGATGGACGAGCGGTAGAAGGTCAGCAGCAGCTTTGGGTCCAGGTTGTTGCCTCACTATATTTCGATCTGGGTTCTTGGACACAGAGTATATCCATCTTTTTCCTCTGCGTTATGTCAACCAACTCTCTAGCTTCTTCTGTCAGAGTTTCTACATTCATTCTCCAATCACTGCCACTGTTTCCCACCCAATTCCTTAAATTTTGACAAATATACTTTAAAATTCCACAATTTGGATCAGATCGGTATTAAACTTCATAAGAGTACAAAAGGTTTGGGATGGTGAAATTTGGTAACCATATGGAAAACTCCAGGACCCACAAGAAGGCCTCTTGGACCACTGACGTAAGCCCCAGAGGAAACCGGCCATCTCAAAATAACTGATCATTTTGATCTGACACACAGATCATGTTTGGATTAACTCCTCCTAAAGATTTTTCCAAATCCCCAACAAACTTGGTCAGTACAATCTTTAGGCATGAGGCAGTTTAGAAATCTGAACAGTAGTTTAGTAGTTTACCCAGCCTTCTTGGAGTCTCTGGATGGTGTACTGGATGGGAGGCCATCTGGGCATTCTATCACTCCTTTGGGGGAATTCAATGCCCATGTGGGCAATGAAGGGACAACTTCCTCAATCTAAATCTGAATGGTGTTTTATTATTGGACTTATTTGCAATGCATGGTTTGTCCATAACCAACCATGTTCAAAAATAAGGTTTTCCATAAGTGTAAATGGTACCAGGCGACTTTGGGCTGAAGGTCTATGACTGAATTCATAATTTTATATCAGACTCAAGATGCTATGTCTTGGACACTCAGGTAAAAAGAGAGGCAGAGCTGTTAATTGAGCAACACCTCGTGGTGAGCTGGATCTAGTGGCAGGGGAGGATGCCGGACACACCTGGTAACCCCAAACAATTAACTGGGAACATCTGACAGACACTCTTGTCAATGAATATTCAATATTCACACCTCTTTTTCCGGCATTTCAGTAGAAGATAGGGACATGAATTCAGAGCTGGCCATGTTCAGAGCCTCAATTGTGGATGTGGTTCTCGAGAACTGTGGCCAGAAAGTTATTGATGCATGCCACGGTGGCAACCAGAAGACCAACTGGTGGACACCAGTTGTTATGGAAGCCATCAGGCTGAAGCAGGAAGCCTTTGGCCATCTCAGAGGACTCCTGAAGCAGCTGAGAGATACCATGTGGCTAGAAGGATGGTGGCCTCTGTGGTCATGGAAGCTAAAACCCAGACATAGGATGAATTTGGAGAGACCATGACAAACCATTCATTGACTTAGAACAGGAAAGTAGATTCCATCCCAGGCTGTATTTGGTTTGGGTGTTGAACTGCTGACTTGAACTGTCGATATTGTTGGACAGAGAAAGGAGCACTTTAAAAGACCTCGTCAACATGGTAACCATGTCCTCCACTGAGAAAGCAGTCCATCCCCATGGCAGAAGTCATTGAAGCAGTTACAAAGTTGCCTGGCAGCATGGTGCCAGGGTTGGATGAGATTTGCCCTGAGATGCTGAAGGCTCTGGATGTTGTGGGGCTGTCATTTATGAAACATTTCTTTATTGTTAAGTGGAGTACAAGGACAATTAATTGTAATTACTCTTAACTTGATTTCTCATTTCTCTTTTAACCTCCAGAGAACCAAACTCTTTCATGGCATGCATCTTTTCTCCCTTCTGGAAGAAGACTTCAGTTCATCAGGACCAGGACCTCCCGCCACTGGAACAGTTTCTTCCCCTCTGCTACAGGCCCAGTAAAACTCCATACATGTTACAATCACATGCCATCAGCAACCCCCCCCCAGCCCCACCCCACTGTCATACCGACTCATTTGACTCCTAAAGTTTATTAAGAAATGCACAGACACTTGGATTATTGCACAAAGGCATTGGAAATGTAAATATTGTAGGTTGGTTCTTATGTTTACATTTATTATTGTTATTCTTACTTTAATTTATTGTCTGCGCCTATTCACTGAAGACAAATTCCTTGTAATGTGCAAATAATACTTGGCAATAAAACTGATTCTGATTCTAATTCTATTTGGGCTGATTGGTATTACATGATTGTAAAATTGTAGCTTACCTGTAATGTGAAATACTCTTCCGCCACCACTAAGTGCCAGTATAATGTCCATATAATGTCCTCTACTTGGATATGCAAAATTTTGTATTCTTGTCTATCCAAAATGTGATGTCCATATATGTGAACGCCAGGTCTCAGGAGGTTAAATCATTAAAATCATGTCTTCATTAAATTAATTCTTATTCATTCTTAAGTATTGATGTTTTAAATTATTGATTTTATTTTTTCCTTAAAATCATTACACATTTTCCAATTTAAAAAACTAACCATTTGGCAAGCTTTAAAACAATTTCTTCTGCCAAGCCTTCAACTGAATCATTTCTTTGTGTGCATCTGTGAGTGTGTGTGGGTGTGTGTGTGAAGTAGCTGCATGTACATCTTAGCTATGTGGTGGAGCAAAATAGATCAAAACTTTTCTGACAGGAGTTCCAGGCTCATAAGTTGTTTTAACTAAAGCCTGCCGCACACAGTGAGTCTTTTGCCTCGCAAGGTGAAAAACCAGTTTGATTCTCACCTCAATGGCTCATGAGGCCAAAAACTCCCCAAAAATTAAGTGCACACAATGAGCTATCTGCTGAGAAAACTGACTCGAATGACCGTAAGCTCAGCTGATTGTGTGTGGCAGGCTTTAAGTATGAGGGTCGTTAAAGTCACAGGGGCCACTGACACCCTCGTCCCCCCAGAGAGTCAAACGAGTGTCCATTATCTTTAAAATGTAGGTGTCCAAAGATGTTTGAAAAAAGATGAACAAAGGATAAAAGAATGAGAAATCTCTGACTCAGGAGAAGGGTCAATATCAAGAGAACCAATTTTTGGGCTTACAGCTGTACATGTTTGAGCCAAGATTGGCTCCACAGGTCTTGAATCCTGCAGATCAAACACAGTCAGTCTCAGTGTCATTGTGGACGCAAAGAGACATTATGGATAACAGCCAGATCAGAGCAAAAGAAAGAGAAAGAAAAAAGACAGAGAAAATGAGAAATGTCTCATGGAGACTTAGCCGGACCCCAACATCTTAACGATAAAGCACACTCTTTTAAGGACAGTAATGTCCAGAATTTGGACAGAGAAGACAGATGGTTTGAAAGAGGAGTGAAAGAAGCCATGTGTGTTGAACAGGAAAAAACTACATCAAAAAGAGAAAGCAGCCTCAAGTTTAATCTATCTAGTACTTTACAATACTGCATTGACTCTTCTTTCCAGGCAGTTTCACAACTATTTAAATTGTGAAACGTGCTTGAAACACCTTACATAAAAAAATCACAGGTAACAACAACTCTCAGGAATAACAGGGTATAAGTGACCCTTGTTATTTTAACAACTCTATTCATTCTTTGGTCACATCAACTTAGCTCTTTGCCTGGAATTCCCAACTCATTAACACAACTGAAAAAACATTCAGATGAAAGGTGAAACATTTTTCAAGAAGCAGAAGTGGCATGTCCTGTATGACTGACCCCTCCTTTCTACCAGATGCGTCATAGACGCTGCACGTTTTGCTCACAAAATCAGGTGCCATGTCCCTTCCCACCGGGAGCATTTTATACGCATATTGCTCACAAAAGCATTCCATCCAGCTGGTCACAAAATCACATGAGAATTGCAAAACCACACAGGATCTCATCAGTACATACAACACCAAGCAGGGAGAAAAATTACAACATGTATCCAGAAGGTATGCAATTTATTTTCATACCACCTACAGACTTCAAACCCATCACAGGTAATGTATTTTTTCATAGTCAAGCAAACAGAAATCTGCACGTGTCCTTTATTTTGAAACTTCCGGATATTTTGCTTTTCACAAACGCTTAATTTCCTGTCTGGTCCAAACTAAGCTGCTGAGTAGGGCTGGGTGATATGAACCAAAATTCATATCTCGATATTTTTCATCTGAATCTCGATAGACGATATATATCGATATAATTTTTTTTCTTCAAGTAACCAAAGAGACCATTCTAATTTACAGCCTTGAGTGCTAAATGCACTTTTACAAACTAGAACAGCACATGTGCATTAAAAAAGTTCACTTAAATTAAATAGCTGTAAATTAAATGAAACTTTCCTAAAACAAAATGAATGAAAAATACTTTTCCATGACTAAAACAAAAATACAGTAATGCGATATACAAAATAAGATCCAATCAGCGAAAATAAAAACAGGTCAGTACGATCGTAAGGCAATTTTAAGTTTTGTCTCTACTAAAGACTCGTCCTCTTATTTTTAGCTCTGTTCAAAAGTTTCAGTGTAAATATGAGAAATGAGCTGATGAAAGAACTGTCCTGTTGATCTACACATCGGTGGTTCAAGCAAAGTGATTTCAACAACAGAGCAGAGAGACTTTCTCTCACATCTGCACACATTTTTTGTCAAACTTTTCTCGCATAATAATTTCAGCTTGGTAGCGCTTATATTTAACTAGCTGTTTGAAGCTGGACAGTTGTCATGGAAACTGTGTCTTTGGTGCGTGTCAGCTTTCGTGCTTTTCTGCTCATATGTGACCGGACGGGTCAGAAAGTTCTGTCTGTTTCAGGATGGAAGGATGAGGAGATTTTACTATCCAAGTTACGGTCGCAGTTTAACACAGTGCAGCTTTATGCTGCTGCTGTAAGTGCTGAAAGAACGCTACATGTGCTCGTACTTTTGATCGGGACGTGTTTTCGGCGCACTCTGCAGAATACACGTTTCTGCCGTTCAATCCAAACCACCTCCAAATCAGTGAGCCATTGTTTTCATTTTACCACGCAGTTCTGTGTTGAATTTTCCACCGTTTGTCTGTGACCATGATGTGAGGCTGTCACGAGCGACAGGACACGTGCGTTTGTGCTTGACGACGTCTCAGCTGTTAAGCACAAGGAGGCAGGTTGCTCAGCTACACCACGGAGGCAGAGCTGTGTGCGAGACAGACGGGGAAGGAGGAAACAAGGAGAGCAGCGACTCTGCCACTGCAATTTCAACTCAAAATAAGCCCTCTCGAGAAAAACGATATTTCATTTTTCTATATCGTTTATGAAAAATTCTCAATATTTTTAAAAAGCTTGATATATCGCCCAGCCCTACTGCTGAGCTTGACTCGTTTTAAAAGTGTAGTGTGTAAAAAATAGAACTGCCACATAAAAGAAGCAACACTACGCTTCTGAGACGCGTCTGATTCCTGCTGCTCTGCGTCCAGTGAAAACTGTCCCATTCACTTTAATGGCTGCTATCAGCCATGTATTACGCTTCATTGACCTTTCACACGTCCAGTGGAAAGGAGGGGTGAGAATCTAGACAAACTTGAATAAATGATGTGAATAGTTTCCTACAATACCTGGAAATGAAGTGCAACATGTAAATGTTACCGTTATGTTTCATGTGAAGGCTGAAGGTTGAATGCATACTTACAGTGACAGTTGGAGCAGCAAAAGCCAAGCTGAAGAGCAGAGGCAGTGGGCAGACTTCCAGTCTGGGCAGGATGTAGGGTAGTGAAAGACTGCGGTCATTACAACTGTATCCAGAATGCACCGGCTGGAAAAAATCAGTCAGCTCTAGGAAGTAAAGACTGACAGCCGAGGAGGCCAGGATGGGAAGCTGCCGAACAAAACAACAGAGCAAAATTAATGAGGAAAGTGCTTAGTAATAAATTTTTAAAAATACATTTAAAAACTAGGGCTGCACGGTGGCACAGTTGGTAGCACTGTTGTGCATGAAGCTTATTTATTCTCCCCGTGCCAATGTGGGTTTTCTCTGGGGACTCTGGTTTCCTCCCACAGTCCAATAACATGGCCCTGTGGCCCTGCAATGGACTAGCAAACTGTCCCGGTGTAACCCCGCCTCTCGCCCCGTGACCACTGGAGATAGGCACCAGCCCCCTGCGACCCTCAACAGGAAGAAGCAGGTTCAGAAAATGGATGGACGGATTTCATAAAGCCACTTTTTTGTTATATATTAATCTTTTAATATAACGCCACCCAGATGGCGTTCACATCATAGCAGGGGACTTTAATAAGGCCAACCTAAAGACTGTACTCCCCAAGTTCCACCAGCATGTCAAGTGTGCAACGAGAGGAGGAAATATTCTGGATCATGTGTACTCTAACATCAAGCACGGATTAAGAACCACACCCCTCCCCCACCTTGGCGAGTCGGACCATCTCTCCCTGCTGCTCATCCCTGCATACACCCCCCTCAGACGCAGATTCAGGCCCACCACAAAGACAGTCACAACCTGGCCTGAGACTGCACTCAGTGAACTTCAGGACTGCCTTCAGCACACAGACTGGGACCTATTCGAACACCAGGACCTGGACACTTACACAGGGACAGTACTGGACTACATCAAGTTCTGTATGAGTACTGTGTCTGTGGACAAAAGCATCAAGGTTTTCCCCAACCAGAAACCTTAGATGACCAGCCAGGTCCGCTCACTCCTCAAAGCCCGCGACACTGCCTTCAGGTCAGCCGACAGAGCCCTTTACAGCACAGCTCGAGCAGACCTGAAGAAGGGCATTAAAACGTCCAAAGCGGACTATAAGAGGAGAATAGAGTCCCACCTCGCCAGCAACAGACCCCGGGAGGTGTGGCAGGGTCTACAAAACATCACAAACTTTAGAGGCTGCGATGCGACATCAGGAGACCTGAGTGAGTCGCTGGCAGAGGAGCTCAACAGCTTCTTTTCCTTGCTTTGAATCACCTCAGCGACGCTCTTCGGCTCCGGCCCTGCCCCCTCCCCCCTCATGCTCCAACAACCCCCCACTCACTGTCCAGGAGCAGGATGTGAGGCGCGTGCTCCTGGCTGTGGACCCCAGGAAGGCTGTTGGACCGGATGGTGTACCAGGCATGGTGCTCAGGGCATGCGCCCACCAGCTGGCCACAGTCTTCTGCAAGCTCTTCAACCTCTCCCTGGCCCAGGCAGTCATCCCCACCTGCCTGAAATCCTCCACCATAGTCCCAATCCCCAAAAAATCACCCACAACCAGCCTAAATGACTTCCGTCCTGTTGCCCTCACACCCATCATTATGAAGTGCTTCGAGAGGCTGGTTCTCAAGCACATCAAAGCCTGCCTACCCCCCACACTGGATCCCTACCAATTCGCATACCGGGCTAACAGATCCACAGAGGACGCCATCGCCATAGCTCTGCATGCTGTGCTGACACACCTGGAACAGCAGCAGAGCTACGCCAGGATGCTCTTTGTGGATTACAGCTCGGCCTTCAACACAATAATACCGGACATTCTCATTACCAAACTAAACACCTTGGGCCTCCCCCTTCTCACATGCTCGATTAAGGACTTCCTGACCAACAGACCCCAGAGTGTGAGACTCGGCCCCCACCTTTCCTCCACCCGTACACTAAGCACCGGCTCCCCACAGGGCTGCGTGCTGAGCCCCCTCCTGTACTGTCTCTACACCCATGACTGCAGCCTTGTCCACTAAAGCAACATCATCGTCAAATTTGCTGACGACACAACGGTGGTCGGGCTGATCACAAAAGGAGACGAGACAGTCTACAGAGAGGAGGTCCGGAGACTCACAACCTGGTGTTCAGAGAACAACCTGGCTCTGAACACCAGGAAAACCAAAGAGATCATCGTAGACTTCAGGAGGAACAGAACCGACCCGCCCCCCCTCTACATCAACGGCGAATGTGTGGAGAGGGTCCACACATTCAGGTTCCTGGGAGTCCACATCTGCGATGACCTCTCCTGGACAGCCAACATCTCCGCTGCCATAAAAAAGGCTCAGCAGCGTCTACACTTCCTGAGAGTCCTCAGGAAGAACAACCTGGACCCAAAGCTGCTGCTGGCCTTCTACCACTCGTCCATCGAGAGCGTGCTCACGTACTGTATCCCCACCTGGTACGGGAGCTGCACTGAAGCAGACAGAGTAAGGCTCCAGAGGACAGTGAAGGCAGCACAGAGGATTGTTGGCTGCCCCCTCCCCTCCCTGACAGACATTTACCGCTCCTGGTGTCTCAGCAGAGCCCGGAGCATCACCATGGACAATTCACACCCCAGTTCCCAGCTGTTTGAGCTTCTGCCATCTGGTAGGCGCTACAGATGTGCAAAGGCAAAGACAAACAGACTGAGAAACAGTTTCTTCCCGAGAGCCATTACCACCCTGAACTCTCAATTATAAATTCCACCCACCCACAATGCAAATGTGCAATATTGTACCTCACTATCATTCTGTGAATGCTGCAAATAACATCACTGTGTGCAATATATTTTTATCTGTGCAATACATTTTTATGTCTATTTTTATTTCATGTTCTTTTTTACTATTTATATCTTTTATTACTGTTTGCACTGAAGCAGGAGAAGCTCTCCAATCTCGTTGTACGTTGTATAATGACAATAAAGGGCATTCTATTCTATTCTATTCTATTCTATTCTATTCTATTTTAGTCTGCCACAATAATATAATGAATTTAAATGAAAATACTTCAAAATGAGGGCTTTTCTCAGTCATCATTAGGTGAGATTAAAAATGAGACTAGTTAGATTAATTAATTACAGGTCATAATTAATTAATCTAAAAAAATTTGTGTGATAACAGCACTAAATAAAATTTCACATAAAAATCGGTGTGACACTCTAAAAAACTGTCACACCAAGATTTCTTGGATAAAGGTGATTATTAAGTTAATGGGTCAATGGTACTCTTAAAACCATTTAGATCAGCTTAACCAAACATGATCAATTTCAGAAAACCTCAGAAAATTAATCTCTATCCATATATGTACACGCATATCCTTGAGCAGGGGTGTCCAACTCCAGACCTCAAGGGCCAATATCCAGCATGTTTTAGATGTTCCTCTGCTTCAACACACCTGATGTAGATAAATGGGTTGTTAACAGGCTTCTGCTGGACTTGCTGAGATGTTGCAGATTGGAATCGTGTGTTGAAGCAGGAAAACATCTAAAACATGCAGGATATTGGCCCTCGAGGCCTGACTTTGGGCACCCCTGTCCTAGAGGCAGTCCTGCAAGGTCAAATGGAATCAAAACTAACAGCTGTGAGGGGTTGTAAATTTCAAGGTAGTCTGAAAAACAATTAAAAGCATCATTATGCTTTATGAAAATAGACCTCAAAGGCAGCATATATAAAATGATATGAAATAAAGATAGGACCTAAAATTGAGTCTTGAGTTACCCAAAGGTAATAGACACAGAGGAAGAATACTTCCCCAAGTGGATAACAAAATGTATGTTAGTAAAGTGTAAATGAAACCAGTTCAAGGTTGTACTTTCAATCAACACAGGACTCAGTGAAAAGAGATGCCCCAGTAAAATAAATATTTTTGAGAGCTAATTCCAATAAAATTTCTGCTGCTAAAGCTGCAGAGTTTTTTCTTAACTAAATAAATATGTAACAACTCTACAGAAATTCCGACAGCAGATCCATCCACTCTTCTATCCATCTTCTTCTTCTTATCCATACACAGGTTGTGGGGGACACAGGTTCAGGAGGAAAACCCAAACATCTATCTCAACAGCTACACTCTCCAGCTCCTCTTGGGGATTGCATTGGTGTTCCTAAGTGAGAGAGAATGATCCCTCCAGTGAGATCTGGGTCTGCCCGGGGGTCTCCTCCCAGTGGGACGTGCCCAGACAGTCTCTATAGGGAGGTGACCATGACACATTCTAATCAGACGCCCGCACAACCTCAGCTGACTCATTTCAATGCGGAGGAGCAGTGGCTCTACTTCCAGCTCCTCCCTGGATGACAGAGCTCCATAGCTTATCTCTGAGGCTGAGCCTGGCCATCCTACAGAGAAAGATCATTTTAGCTGCTCTATCTACATGCTTTGGGTCAGGATCCAGATCTCATGACCATAGGTGAGAGATGGAACATCCAGTAGCTTTGCCTTCTTCACTATAACAGACTGAAGCAACACCCTCATTACTGGTGACAAAGCCCCAATCCCTCAATCCTAATCTCCTAATCCATTCTGTCATCATTCGTGAGCTAGACGACTAGATACTTAAACTCCTTCACTTGAGGCAAAGACTCACCACCAACCTAAAGGGAGCGTTCCACTTTTTTATGGTTGAGAATCATGGCCTGAGTTTTTGAGAAGCTGACCTCATCCCCTCTGGCTTAAGCTCAGCTGCAAACTGCCCCAGTGCACACTGAAGGTCATGGCTTGAAGATGCTAACAGAACCACTTCATCTCTGTAGTCTTTATTGCCAAGCTGTAAGCAGCAACACATTTTGAACAGTTTTTGAACCTACATGTGGGAGCTGACAGCATTTAGTGAGGCTTCACTGACCTTTCGCAGAATATAAAAAGTCAGGCATCTTCAGCCAGGAGTCTGAAAACTTACATTTTCCATTTCTTTGTCACTGTTTTGACTGTTTTACGCCAGGCTAGGGTAATCGCTATCATAAAAAGCATAACGTCACATGTACATGTGCACGACCATGAGCAAATCTGGCTGATTATTTTTATTTGTCATGATGAGAAAAATAAATACATTCATGAGATTTTTTACACTCAAATCATTTGGACAGAGCTTGGATTCTAACAAAATTTAATACCTTGTAAAATTGCAATTAAGACTTTTTAATACTTTTCAAGGGCCTTAATCTTCCCATGGCCGATTTATCCACTTTTAACACTCTTTAAGACCCCACGGACACCCTGTCATAGAGTGTACAACCCCATTACCTACCTTCAACCATGCTCGCCTGCCCCAATGGATTGAATGACTGACTTTTTTTATTTTTGGAATACTGATCCAGTCTGCTTTTACTACAACACCCCAAGCCTTAGCCTAGTTCATAAGTCTGTCACGATACATCCTCACAAAGTTTCTGATCTTTGCCTTTTTAGCAGATATTTATTACTGGATTTTGAAGTGGCTTTGCTATGACAGATTGTTGAATCTCTGTGTACTGAATTGGATTTATTTTTTGTCCCGCTCACGACATCATGCTTTCTGCTCCCTGATTCCCCCAGTCAAACTAACAAACCCCACTGATATTCTTGCCCTTACCTTATAATATTCACCTGACCAAAAATTCCTCTTACTGATAAACTAGCTGTTATCTCCTCATTTACCTCTGCTGCTCCTGGTGACGCAATGCTACATTTGTCACTCCTGGGCTATCTGCTCTGCAAGACAGGAAGACAATATTTACGCTTATTTTTATTTCCTGTCCTTCAACTTAAAAGCCTTGAAATTAACAGCCCTCACCTCTTGTCACAATACCTGCCCTGATGTTACAATTTATGGTCTGACATTATTGGAGGAACCTCCGCTCTGTTGAACTTCAACAAACACTAGAGCCCTAAGCGCTACGAAGACTTTCGTAAAATCCCTCCCAGAGTGTCAATGAAGATACCTGCGAATTTTATTTGTTCTTCTACTTTTAATATTCAAATAAACTAATCGGACTGTCAGATAAAAAAAACGCTTTAACTGCTCCTTTCTTACAGTCTGTTTATTTAGTTTTTATGACAGAATTATCTGAAGCAGCACACTGAGAGCCATGTGTAGATACTGTATATCCAATCATAAGTCAGCCAAGATTATAAATACTAGGAACCTAGCAAAAATTATTTGAACTTAGCTGTAAAGAGTGACGTATCCTTCTGTCTAATCCTTTTTGTTTCAAATAATAATACACACGAAGATCTGAATACATGATGGTAATGTAATGAGATGTTACCCAAAGCTTTTGTGAACAGTGCACAGTGGATATCAAGCTGCAATGAGAATGTTTTCCTCCTCATAATGTCTATAGCCCTGAGCACACTGTTATAAAAATACACCCCTTTCAGAGGGGTTTGTTGCCTAGCAGCCAGTTAGTGGGTAGGATGGTGTGGCAGTGTGTTAGAAAGAAGAGCAGCTTTTGTTGAGGACAGATGGAGGAAAGAGCAGAAATTAGGATCTTATCTAAATGTTGTCAGTCTAAAGTAAGAAAAACACACCTACCGTATCATTCAGTACTGACAGCAACAGATGAAAACTGGCATTTTATGATCACTCCTCACACACCAACTGATTTTGAAAATACATACCAAACTGGTGCTATGTTGAATGATGCCCTGTCTGTACAGATAACATTTGGAAAGCATGCAAAATAACCATATGGAAAATTTCCAGGCAGGATTAAAAAAAAAGAACCCATCTTAATCACAGTAGAAAGAAAAAAACAACAGGCTTTTATGTTTTTCCTTATATTTGCTGTATTTTCTATATCCAAGTATATTTAGCATATCTGGTTCTGTCATCCTCCTTCAGACTGTCACAAGCCCCAGCCTCGGAAACATCCACAACTCTTCTGCTGATCACGTCAACTTCTGCTGGACCTGTAACTAAGTAAGCTGTCTGCTCTAAAAATATTCCATCCAATGAGAACATTTCCACTGATCAGTGCAGGCCTGAAGCCTTGAAATCTAGCCCAGTTTCTGTCTTGCTGAACTCAACTCCACATGTTGACAAAATTGTTGATATGCTTCCGTTAATGAAAGAAAAACTCACAATAGTCACAGAAATAATTTTAACCAGACAAAAGTAATAATAAATACAAATTCTATGAATCTTAAGTAATAACAGTCAGACACTGCTTTTCAACCATGCTTCAATAGCATTATTTGAAAAAATAAACTCCTGAAACAGGCCTGGACAAAAGTGATGATACCCCTAACTTAATATTTAGTTGTACAACCTTTTGAGGCAATCACTGCTATCAAATGTTTCCTGTAACGGTCAATGGGACTTCTGCACCTCTCAGCAGGTATTTTGGCCCACTCCTCATGAGCAAACTGCTCCAGTTGTTTCAGGTCTGAAGGGCGCCTTTTCTAGAAGGCATGTTTAAACTCCTTCCAAAGATGTTCAATAGGATTGAGGTCAAGAGTGCCACATTAGAATAGTCTAAAGTTTTCCTCTTAAAACATTCTTGGGTGTTTTTAGCTGGTAGTCATTTCATCGCTGAATCGAAGATTATTTGGGGACTGGGATGATGGTGGAGCTTTTGAGGCAGGATGAGACTTTGCAAAGCTACAGTGAGGTGTTGAAGATTCTTGTGAAGATGTGGGGCAAACTCTTCAGATTTTTAAGACCTTAAAGCAGGACAGACCATCTGGAACTGGAGCCTTCCTTTACTTTTTGTCTTCTGAAGAGCTGAGACACCTCATCCTCACAGTGTCAGGTCTTGGGGTTTTCGTTTTTTGTTTACTTTATTCTGTAGCATTGGGTTTTCTAGTTTTCTGGTGCTTTGTTTTCTCTCCCTCTGTCATCTGGGTTTTAGGTTTAAGTATAGCTGTTGTTCAGTTATCCTCCTGTGTCTTAGTTTTGTGATGTTTTAGTTTCCTACTCATACATTCCGGTTTTGGTTTTGATACCGTTTGTATTTCCTGTCTGCCCGTGGGATGTCTGAGGTTCCTTGATTATGTTTCGTCATTTCCTGTGTTCATCCTCTTTGCTCCCCAGGTGTGTCTTGTTATTGATTGTATGTCCCTAGTCTGTCTTGTCCCATCTCCCGGAGCGTTCCTCCAGGTTCTGAGGTGCCTCTGCGCTGGCCGTCTGCCGCGCCGTATGAGGACTTTGTTCACGGGTTCCCTTGTCGTGTCTCCACACGACCGTCTCCCCTTGTCTCAGTCTCTGGATTACTTGTGTGTTTTTCACCCCTGGACTTTCATCCCTTATGTAAGTTTGTTTTTGCTGCCCCGTCAGCATTTTTAGTTCTTATTAAACTTTTTGTTGCACTTCAGTTTTGTGTTCCTCCTCACTGCATTTGGGTCCAACTTTAAAACCTCCACCACACGTGACACACAGATCTTCAGAGCTGGTGTGTGTGTGGGGGGGAGGGGGGATAGGAGGGGCGGAAGAGCAGCTGCGTGATATCCATACTGTAAGGAAGTGTGAAAGAATGGCTCATCAAATCTGCAGTAGAACACATTCAACAAAAAAATGGATATTCAGTTTATCAAAGTAGCATTTCTTTGCTGCTCTGATTTCTTTAAGTGTGTTTCTGGTCTGGTTGGACAAGAGACTGTTTCCAGAGCTGTATACATTTACTTTGATTTGCCTAAGCCACCTCAGTTTGGGGGTGAACCAGGGTTTTTTGTTGTTGTTGTATGTGCAGAAGGTTTTTATTGGCACACACAAGCTCTCACAGATGTTGGTGTAACAGGTCACAATGTCAGTGAGTTCATTCAGGTTTGATGCAGCAGCTTCAAAAACAGTCCAATCAGTGCAGTTGAAGCAGCCTGTAGTTCCTTGTTTGCTTCAGTCACCCATCTTCTCACAGTTTTGACAACAGGTTTCACACATTTGAGCTTTTGCCTGTATGTAGATAAACCTAAAGCTGCATGTGGAACTGAATGATCCTTTATGACAGTGTAACACTGATCCAGGACATTACTGTCTCTGGTTGGACAGGTAACATGCTGTCTTGAGAGCTCATGTCTGAGGTTGACTTTGTTGAAGTCTCCTAGAACAATGAGGACAGTCTGGGTCTTTGTTCCACGTTGGTTATCTGGTCGGCCAAGTCAGTTAAAGCCTCCGTGGTACAGGCCTGTGGTGGAATGTAAACACCGACCACAATAAACAAGGAAAACTCATGTGGAGAATAAAACAGTTTATAGTTGATGAAGATGGATTCCACATGAGGGCTGCATGATCTCTTTAAAACTGTACACCAACCTTTGTTTATATAGAGGGTTTTCACTGACGTCATCAGAATGCAGACGTCAGCGATGATGGGGGAATTTGCTCATTTGTCCATTGTTTTGATACGTTTTCATCTAAAAAGTGTTTTTTTCATCATTTATCAGAATAAAGACAGCCCCTAGTGTAACAAGAAAGCAAGTGGATAGCGCTAGGGAGTACCGTAAATTCCGGGCTATAATGCGAACCTGCTTATAAGCCACAAAAGTTAAAATTGAACAAAAAATCTTTTTAGTCATGCATGTGCCACACCAGATTATAAGCCGCGGGATACTGAGTGTGAAGTTTCATGCAGACTTCTTTTGTTCTTAAACTGTTAATATGCAAATAAACCAATCGACAGCCTCAATGCAGAAAACTGGTTAAACTGCTTCTTTCTCACTCGCTGCTGATTTATTTTTTGAGACAGTTTGATTCAGTTGTTTACGTGAACTGCTTGTTTTCATTGCGGCATTTCAACTCGTTTTACTTTTCCAACTTTTTTTCTTTTGATCGCAATAAATGTTATAACAGATACGTTTGTCTTTTTACTGTTGCAAAATTCACAGACGTTTTTTGTAAAGTAATGTAACGACTCTGATGTTTACTGCTTCACATTATCACGGTGACTGCGCTGATGTCTGCGGGTGTCAGAGAGGGTTTTCAGGTAAATGCCTGGAGGTGGACGTGTGTGGGAGAGAAGGAAAAAAGAGAGCGGGAGATGCGATAGTGGTATATGGTTCGGCTTCAGCCTACAGGACCCGGTTTTGTTGAACAGAACAGCGGCTCTCAGCAATCATCACAATGACAAAAACACTGCAGCCATTTCTATTATGAGCGCAAATGAAGACTGGAAATAAAACAGAGACAGGATAGTCAGGTGGGATCAGTTAAACTGTGGAATGTGAATGACTGATTGCTGTTTTTTCAAAACAAAAGCTGTCAACAAAAAAGTCGGGGGACTGATTCTTCATTGATTTGATAACGAACCCTGCCGCTGCT
The DNA here is from genome assembly GCA_006937955.1 of Pachypanchax playfairii. Classification (NCBI taxonomy): domain Eukaryota; kingdom Metazoa; phylum Chordata; class Actinopteri; order Cyprinodontiformes; family Aplocheilidae; genus Pachypanchax; species Pachypanchax playfairii. The sequence goes on from SSNP01000132.1 coordinate 1,052,842, forward strand.
TACCGGTAAATGTAAATATTTGCAGCCAGAGTTTACATGCAGTAACTCAGTTGCATCATTTCGAATGCCCCAGGTGGCTAGTAAAAAAATTGCCGATATATCACACCGGACTGTGAGCCGCAGGGTTCAAAGTGTGGAAAAAGTCACGGCTTATAGCCCGGAATTGACGGTATTTAGAAAAGCTTTGGTTATGCTGAAAAGAACCGTTATTTGAAGAAGTTGGAGATTATTGGTGTATTAGATCCCTACAAAACCATCTCCGGCTGGAGCAGCGATCCTGATAGTCTGTCTTCAATTCAATACCCAGATATTGTAAATTACTTGGTCTTTACATCTAGCGTTTATACTTCCAAGGATCTTAAATGTAATAAAGTGTTACATCAATCAACTGGCATACAGACTGCCACAGATCCTATATTAGCGGAAATCATTTAATTGAGTAATTATCAGTACAAAATAAAAATGTTACAAGACATGAAGTCACAACTTTGACTGTCAAAATTGTGACTTACTCTCAGAAATCAAATCAGTGAACATCAGTGATTACATAAATCAACTACAATTGATGAACAAAAAATAATGGAATGTTATTTTTATTTTAATTTGTAAAACACATAATAAAAAAAACATAATTCAGACGTATGATGATGGAAACCAAATTTTTACCTGAGATGAAGTAGGCAGAGCAGAGCCGAATGTTTTCTTCATTTTTTCCGCACAGATCCTGGTTAAATTTGGCTAATCACAGTTGACACCTATCCTCTAAGTTTCTTCATTTCTTCACAGTGGTTTTTAATCACTTTAGGCAATCTATAGAACGTAAATGGCAATTACTACTTTGCTTGTTGGTACAGCCTACCACTTACCAACATTTGAGGATGATTTTACATCTAGTAAATGCAAAATTAAGTGACAAATTGTAAATAAATATGCAACACGTTAGGAATTTCCATGTCGTAAACAATGGAGTTCCGCCCAGACCCATCGCCATGGGCGATTTATTTATTTACTTATTTATTTATTTTACTATTATTATTATTATTATTATTGTTGTTATTATTATAGTGGAGGACGGTTATATGCACAACACTGCTGGGCACGTATAATCCTTATATGCACAGCTCCGATGGATGCACAAAACATTTGGAGGTATCATACATGTATCTCACTGAATCTCACTGTTTCTCACTAGTTACTTGACTGTGCACCTCTGGTTTTCTCCCAGACACTGTCGCTGTCATGTGCCTGGAACTAGGCTGCTCTGTCCTTCACGCATGCGTGGCGCGTCTGCCTGAAGCTGTCAGAGGGTCGCCAAAAAATAATTACCAACTTCTTCAGTGTGAAATAGTGTCACATGAAACATTTGTTCTAGTTTTTATTACCTGATCATAAGTTCTTAATATCCGATATATAACACAGTTCTGTTCTTTTACTAACTGTAACTTAATCTTTACAAGTAAGAGAAGCTAACTGACATTTCTAAGGCTGAAATAATCCTCAAATTGAAAGTCTGGATCCCTGATGAGTTCAAAAGAAGAAGACGTGGATGCAGCGCAGGAGCAAAGTGAAGAGAGAGAAAGAGGAAGATTAAACCTTCACTTCCATCAGTCATATTGACAAATGTGAGATCTCTTTGCTAACAAAATGGATGAACTTGAAACTCTGTTAAAGACCCAGCCAGAGTATCAGGAATGCAGCATCATGTGTTTTACTGAGACATGGCTAAAGGAACATGTCCTGAACTCCAGTGTGTCTCTGTCTGGCTTTCAAACAATACGGACAGACAGAGATTTGAAGAGGAGTGAAAAAAGAAGAGGAGTTTGTCAGCTGATCACATCTGCAGTTACCTGTTGGGGGCGGAGCATCAGAGTATGTGACACGAGGAGGCTGAACAGATTGATAAGGAGGGCTGGTTCTGTCCTGGAGACTGAACTGGAGTCTCTTGAGTTGATTGTCCAAATGAGGATGAAGAACATGATGGAAAACCCTCATCATCCTCTTCAGAACACAGTAACTCAACACCAGAGTGCCTTCAGTCAGAAGATTCTTCATAATCCACTGCAGCACAGACCGCTACAGGAGATCCTTCCTGTCCACACCTAGAACCCTTTACAGGAGATCCTTCCTGTCCACACCTAGAACCCTCTACAGGAGATCCTTCCTATCCACAGCTAGAACCCTCTACAGGAGATCCTTCCTGTCCACAGCTAGAACCCTCTACAGGAGATCCTTCCTGTCCACACCTAGAACCCTCTACAGGAGATCCTTCCTATCCACAGCTAGAACCCTCTACAGGAGATCCTTCCTGTCCACAGCTAGAACCCTCTACAGGAGATCCTTCCTGTCCACAGCTAGAACCCTCTACAGGAGATCCTTCCTGTCCACAGCTAGAACTCTCTATGGCTCCCTGAAGAATAACTGAGCTACAACAACACTTGAATTTCCCTTCAGGGATTAATAAAGTATTTTTGATTTGATTTGATTTGATCTGTGCCATTACCATCGCATCCAACACGCACAAAACTGTTGGGGAACGAGGTCGTGCATTATGTTAAATCCTTCGTCACTAAGACATTAAAAATATAAAGAAACAACAGCATTGCCCCCACTCAAGGTAGGTTCAAAGTGTGTGTGTGTGTGGGGGGGGGGGGCACATGTGCGCGCTGCGCGTAATGAAAACGCATCTCTCTGTTGACTGATTTGAAATGCACCCGCCGCAGTGCTTTTTCAGTCTGAGAGATGCTTCTGGTGTTCCAGCATCAGTTTTGTGGATAATGGTAACATTTCTTTTTTCATGTATTCTATTATTTTATATTATGAAAACTGATGTAGGCTGTGTGTGGAGGTGCTGATGGTTATGTTTAACATGTAGGCTATTGGTGCTGCGCAAATAGATGATTATGGCGCGCGTTGTCTTTGACCGTCCATTTATACTGATTACAAGTCAAAGTCCATTTTAAAAGCACTGGTTACATACAGCGAACCCCCATTACCCCCCCCCCACTCGGACATGTCTCACTATGGGTAACAATTGTGCTTCCCCATGCATTTGATATGCCCCCCTTAAGTCTAAGGTCTGGCGACGGGTCAGGTTCCGCCATCACTGCTGACTTCTGGTTTAGTGACGTCACATGAAAATCCCCTATAAAAGCAGATTCAACCTCCTCTCGTCTTCCTCGTGAGGTCTGTATCATGGTCTGCACGGTGGATTCAGCCTGGTAGATAAAGCACTACATCCAGGACGCTCTCACTGAGCCATGTTTCAATAGCTACTTTTACATGTGACAAATTTCCCCAATCTGATTTAAATCTTGGTCAATCGGAATTCCCAAATCCCTGTTTACATGGACACTAACTGAAATGATCTGATCATGCCATGAGTACACATGCACCAAGCACTCAATCAGGTTAAATGAGTTGAGCATGCGCACAGCGAGTTGTCTTTCCGGGGGAAGAAAAAAAAGTAAACAAACTCCGTCCTTTCTGCACGTCTTTCCCGCCCCATCGTGTGCTCGATCTGACTCACGTTTTCCCCAGTATGGACCTTCTGCAGGTGATTACCTTTATGTTTGGGTTTTTACTGGTCACATTAACCAAGTTAGAGGCTGAATACATATTGCTACTGCTCCTCCACTACAGGAGAGGAGAGCAGGATGACAGGATGACTGCACCAGCAGACCACTTCTGTTTACCTCCCGCCATGTTTTCTACTTGGGTCTGCGAAAGCGGAAAGATGCCACGCTGAAGTTGTACACATGCACAGTGGGCTTTTTTCACCCTTTCTTTCCTAATGGGTGTGTACATGCACGTCTATCCGAATGAAGATCGGACAAAACCACCCCTCTCAATCAGAAGGAAATTTCATTCTGATTAGGCTGCATCGGATCAAAACATTCTGATTGGCATGTTTATATGATGTATTTTTGTTCCGATTCGGCATTTATTCCAATCAAATGTGCCCAGGTAAATGTAGCTAGTGAAGCAGACTGTGGCATATCTGCAGATATCTGAGTTTTTCATGGTAAAGAGAAGCAACCCAAAAACTTTGAGATAGAACGAACATTTGTGAGGTGGATGGACGGGAGCGCAGTGTGGAAACCCCACGGTCTCAGCCTGACGAATGCTGAAGTGCGTTTCCATCATCTGCGTCTCTGGCGAGTTCCAAATAGGGCTGCTGTGCCTACAGCCAGAAAACTGGAGACTGGACTTTTCAAGGAAGCTAAGGTCCTTTTAAGTTTGCAGCAAGGTGTTAAAGATCTTTTATAAGTCTGTTGTGGAAAGTGTGATTACATCTGCAATCACCTGTTGGGGGAGGAGCATCAGAGCAGGTGACATAAAGAGGCTAAACAAACTAATAAAGAGGGCTGGTTCTGTTCTGGGAACTGATCTTGAGTCATTTGAGTTGAAAGGCCGAAGGAAGATGCTCCGAAAAATGAGAAACATTATGGTTCATCTTCATCATTGTCTTCATAACACTGTAGCTCAACAACAGAGTGTCTTCAGTCAGAAGCTTCTTCAGATCTGCTGCAGCACAAACCGCTACAGGAGATCCTTCCTGTCCACAGCTAGAACCCTTTACAATGGCTCCCTAAACAAGACCTGAGTAACAACATCTAATTTACCTTCTGGGATTAATAAAGTACAGACGGTCGACGGTTATATTCACGACCTCGGTGTCCAGCAGTTTTGTGCATATAAGCGTTGTTTGCATTTATCCGTCGGTGGTCATTTGGACTGTAAACATGGGTAGCAGTGTTCGGTATTGATAACAGATAATCAGAAATGATGTAATAACGCAATTAAAATATATTAGGAGAATAAAACTCTCAAACAGACTGAGTTATACTTGTATACTATGACAGTATAAGTAAACAGATGTGCCAGATACGCATGCGCATGGACGAGACGGTAACGGCACAGATTAAGTTACAGTTAGTAACAGAACATAATGGTTTTCTATATCAGATATTAAGAACTCATGATCGGGCAATAAAAACTATAACAAATGTTACATGTGACACTATTTCACACTGTAGAAGACAGTGATTATTTTTTGGCGACCCTCTGACAGCTTCAGGCAGATGCACCAGACACGTGTGCGTGTACGCCAGAGCATCCTGGTTCCAGGCACATAACAGCAGTGAGAGTGTGTGGGAGAACACCAGCGTAGGTGCACGCTCAAGTAACTAGTGAGAAACAGCGAGATTTAGTAAGATGCATATATTATACCTCCAAATGTTTTGTGCATATATCCATAGACACTGTGCATATAAGCGTATGGATTCTCTATGATACAGGAACATATTAGCAGTTTTGTGCATATAAGCATGTTTATAACCGTCGACCACTGTATTTTTTAATTGAACTGCACTGAATTAGTTATTAATTTAATTCATAAATATTATTTTTTATTTCAGAGTATTTTTTATCTTTTTAACCGGAAAAGGTAAATGTATCCTATTACTATTAGTCAGTGTATTATCAATCATTATCTATACCGACTTATTCCTATGCAGGGTTGCAGGGAGCTGGTGCCTATCTCCAGCAGTCATTGGGCGAGAGGCGGGGTTAGACTTGGACAGGTCGCCACTCACCAGTCTATCACAGGTCGATGTAATATTCATTTGACTGTTAAAATACCCATAACTGCAGTCTGATGATATTTAGCTGTTTTTTCATTTGTATCTCATAAGCCTTTTTTGCTTTAATCTTAAAGTATTGTTCTATTTTGCAATGTTTGTTTTCTTCCTTGGTTTGTACCAGCAGCGATTTTAGGCTATTTTTAGTGGTGCTGAAAAACACCTGTTAACCTGTTAAATTCATTTCTTTATTCTCAAACCTTAGATTTCCCAAATCTGGTTTTAGCAATAAAATAAATGATGACAGGCCCAGATGAACCATGAACCAGTAAACTTTGATTCACTGCATGTCAAAATCAAACAAAAATAGGTCACATGCACTGCTTTTACTTTAAAACCAACAGCATATGTCATGGCTGGGCTGAGGCCCTGATGTTTGAACATCTAATAGCACTCTTGTTACCATATACATAACTCTTATTTAGTTAGAGATGTTCTAATAACATGCACTATTATTAAAGCTTTGAAGTATAAGGTATCCATCACTGATTACATAGTGTTCGTGGTTGGCAGTACAGGTTGTTAAACAGCTTTATGTGATCTGCTACACTGCTGTTGTCCTAAATAATGCTCAATAATAAACAATTATCTAGGATTTAGATATTTTATACTCTAACACATGTTCTATGATAATAATCCTCCCTTCACTGGTGGTTCTGCAGTTCTGTAGATATAAATAATAAAATGAGGCTATGAGAAAGAGGTAATAAATGACTGTAATCCTGAATCAATTCAATCCTAAATGGCTGGGGAGATATTTAGATCAGTGGTAATGAGGTCATCTTCCAATTGGAGCATTGGGAATTTGATCACCAGACCCTCCAGTTTGCCAAAGTGTCCTTAGGCAAGACACTGTACCTACCCCCACCATCATATATAGAGAAATGATTCTCAAACAATTCATGTCAAGAATATATGCATCACTTCTATGAAACAAGACTAAAACAAAAGAGTCCAGTTTAATCGTATCTGAATTAATGAACGAATGAATGAACAAACAAACGCAAACCATCCTTTCTAATGGTTTTCTTAGTAAATGCTAAATAAAAACAAAACTGATCAAGTTTTCATGTCATTCCTCTAGTTTCCTGATGGACTTTGCTTTCTTAAAATAAAGGAGATTAAAGACTGACTTTCAACTCTAGACAGTCAAAAACAAGAATTTTAAAAAAGCTTTGTAGAAATTTTCAACAAAACATGAATCTGTGTAAAAAAAATCACTCTTCAGCTGAGGCTGTTCTGCCTGTGGTAGTCATAATGTCTATTTAAAAACTAGAGTGGTTTTCAGTGTATGCAAACATATTTTTTCCTTCAATCCATCCATCACTTCAACTTCCTCTTAAGTTAAGTCATGGGGTAATTGGTTCAGGTGGGAAACCCTGATATCCTTCACCGCAGCAACACTCTCCAGCTCTTCCTGGGAGACTTCATCACATTCCCAGTCCAGAAAGGATATATGATCCCTCAGTGAGATGCAGGTCTGCCTGAGCGTCTTCTCCCAGAGGCACATGCCCAGAGAAAGTCAATAGGAAAGTGACCAGAAGGCATCCTAATCAGATGCCCAAACCACATCAGCTGACTCCTTTCAGTGTGCAGGAGCAATAGCTCTACTTAATTCTCCACTCTCCACTTGGATGAGGGAGCTCCTCACCTTATCCCTGAGGCTGAGCCCTATCACTCTACAAAGGAAACAAATTTCAGCTGCTTGAATCCAGGATCTTATTCCTTCAGTCAGGATCCAGATCTCATGATCATAGGTGGGAGTCAAATAATAGACAAACCAGTAAATGTATATCTTTGCCTTCTGCACTACAAAAAACTGAAGCAAAATCCTCATTAATGTAAGCTCCATTCTACCATCACTCCTGAACAAGTCACATACCGTATATACTAGGGCCGATATGGAGGTCCAGGGTGATATCGGCTATCGGTAAAAAATTGCCGATATTTCCGATATTTTTTATTGATTTATTTTTGTCATATATGTGTTTCTGCATCTCCATTAATGAGAATGCCCAGTTAAAAATGTAATTGGGCTACATATCCAGCAGATAAATGTTCATAAAATAGATAAACTTGTCTATTATTTACATTTTTTTGGAATCAGTGAATAATTCAGATAGTTCATGGTGTCTAACAGGTAGACATGAGCTTAAGAATGATCTTAGAATGCAGTATTTTAGCTGTCAGTAATATTTTTGAAAATTTTTCTGGTGGATGGATTTATCATCCATTATATCGGCTATCGGCCTGCTCTAAAGTCTTTATATCGGTATCGGTACCAAAAAATACATATCGGTCGGGCCCTAGTATATACCCGCGTATAAGTCGGTTTTTTAAGGAGTAAATTTCAGATCTGAAGAGGGGTTCCGACTTATACGCAAGATATCTGGAAGAAGTAGTTTTTTTTCGGGGGAAAATGTCGACAGCTTGGAGACTGGCGCAAGTACTCGGACGAGCGAACGATGTTCCTTATCAGCATGAATTATCAAAGACACGTCATATCTTTTTAATAAATATATTGTTACATCTCAGGCTCGGAATGAGCTGCAACAAAGGTAAATGAAAAAGGTAAAAAAACGGCGAACGAATTGTGGATGCAACAGATGCATGTGGAGAGAAAAAGCTCCACAGAATTTATTAAATAACAACTCTCTCCGTAGCTGAAACTCGCGCTCCCTCTCTCGCTCCTCGACCTGAAGATGCGCCAGACGCAACTTCATTCTGGCGTCTAATCTAGAGGAGGGAGTGGACTCCACAGAAAAAGCGTCAAACCCTGGTAACGTGACTGATTTCCCCTCGTCTTTAGTGACAGGCGTTATCAATTTCTGCGACACACCTCCCTCACGAGACAGCATCAAACCAGACATAAGCACATGAACTAAATAACCCAGCGGCTGCAACAATCCATACAAACTACAATATACTAGACGATATGAACCAGCGTAAAAAAAATAAATATATATTCCTGACCAGAAGTGTCAGACGTAGAAGTAGAAATTAGAAATCCAGTCCAGGAGCTATTCCGACTATCAATGAACCAGCTGAATTCAATTAGCACAACAGCTTTACCAGGTAGATGAGCTAGTTGGTGAAAACACCTGCTCTAGATGTGCAGGCAGATCCAAAAACATGGCAGGATTTCTGCAGGATTTGTGCTTTTTTTTACTTTTTTTCTCTGTTCCTGACACAAACTGATTCTGACACCAACTTATACGCGGGTCAATGCTAAATTCCTTAATTTTTCTGCTGCGAAAATCGATTTATACGCGAGTATATACAGTAGATACACTTCAACTTGTCTACTTGAGACACAGAGTCACTACAAACTTGAAGTGAGCATTCCACCTTTTTCTGATTGAGAAACATATGACCTCAGATTTTAAGATGCTTAGCCTGGCTCCTTCACACAAGCTACAACCCCCCCCCCATGCAGGCTGAAGGTCATTGTCAGAAGACACATATAACCACATCGTACACAAAAAGTAGAGATCCTGAAGTCATCAAACCAGATACCCTACTTGCCAAAGCTTTGCCTTGACACTTGCTGTTTGACTAGCATTTTCTCTCACAGTTTGTTATTATATAGATTTCAGCTTTTGAGTTTCTGTTTGAGTCTATTTATGTTCTCATGGCTTTGGTTTGTCCTTCTGTCAACATCGACTCAGGAGACTCAGCTCCCTAAAACACTTCTCCCTAAAACTCATTCAGAGCATCTTCCATCAACTTTATTTTAATGGTATAAATTATGTCAGGCTTAATGTTTTGGAAAGTTCTAGTTATTCTTCAAGTCTTCCACAGTTCTACTTCTAGTCTTCACTCTTTAGACTGTCTTCTACTAGGTAGTTGTAATGAAGAATCCAGACGATGTTACTACAAGTCACTACAATCTGTTTATAAGCAGTAGCTTGTAAAATGTAAATCTATATCATAAATAATTTACTTTCTATAATAAATGAGCTCAACATTTATACTGTATCTCTCTTTGAGTGTTTGTTGCTATTGGCAACTGGTGTGACTGTGAAATTATATATAAGCAAAACAACACGTTTTTGCAAATGCCAGCTCTGATGCACGTGTCCATGATTAGGCAGCAAGGATGGCCCATGTTTAATGTATGATCTCTTAAAATGTTGAGTCCAGTGCCCCCCCAATTGGTAACACACAATGCCCCTGCTTACATGCACAAAATAAATATAATGAATTAAAATGGAATCATGCAGTATCAGCATAAAAAACACATGACCTATGAACTAATTTCCAACAGAAATAGTTTCAGCTCATTTTTCTGTCCACATAACAGCTCATCACAAACAACAAAGTAATTGGAAATTATGTTAGGCAGTGCTATTTCTTTCCAAGATCAGTAATAATTCTAAATACATGAAAATATTAAAAGGCTGTGTGGAGACAAATGAACTAGATTCTACAAGGCTGAAGGCTTTACTCCAGGAAATCAAGATAAATGTAGTGATTTACAATCAACAGACTAATATGTATTTAATATGTATTATTAATAATATGTATTATTGATGCATTGTAAAACTTGGACTCATTCAAATGCTTTCTGTTAACTCATCCCTGTAATGCAATAAAATCAAAACATCTAAAAATAATTTGCCTGTATTTTGTGTTTCCTGCCACAGATAAGCTGTATGCAGGAAGGATGGAAATTGCCTTCAAACACCGCCCAGTCTTCTGGTAGAAAAACAGCGAAAAGCATAATTTAGATTGTCTAATAAAAAGGGAAATACGCTCCTATCACTGCTCAGATTTGGTGATATCAGGATTGCAGCCTGTCTGAGCATATTAACAACAATCAGATACAAAAAAATATGGATTTGGGGGGCATTAAGACTGTGGTGTTGTCTGTGGCTGACTATGTACTTACATTTCGGACCACATACAGATTTCCAGTGAAGTGAAATGTGAAATCGGAAATCCAAAGACACAAATGACAGACCTACTTAGCATAATAACGTTTACAATAACCAACCACACACGATAGATAGATAGATAGATAGATAGATAGATAGATAGATAGATAGATAGATAGATAGATAGATAGATAGATAGATAGATAGATAGATAGATAGATAGATAGATAGATAGATAGATAGATAGATAGATAGATAGATAGATAGATAGATAGATAGATAGATAGATGTTTGTTCACCTCCACGAAATAAAAACATGGCAGCAGAGTAACGCTGTCCTTGGTATCCTTCCCGCCTTTCATCCGCTCCTTGGTACGAGACATCACGAGTGGCCGGTGGTCTCCCTCGTTACCGGGAGACAGTGAACTGTACTTGATTCCCGTCGTAATTTTGGCAAAATCCTTGTTCTCTATACCATGAGCTCGTGTCTCTAACCTCTTAAAAGCAAACGTCCATCTCGCTGCAAAGGTAGCTTATTGGTTCGGAGCCTTAATGAAATATGTCCGTTGTGTCGCACCTGAAATTCGATTTCTAGTCTTTAAAAAAAGGTGTCAGCACAGGAGTCCAGGCGCTGTCTCTCCAGAGGTGTTCAGCCAGTGTGCTGACATGAAGCTGCTCGTAACATTTCATTCAGGTGAGGAAATGTGTCCTGCTGTCACACGCCAACCATCACGGAACCGTTTATCCAAAAGCTCAGTTCTCTCACTCTCTCCTCCGCTTGTGATACACTGCTCTACTTCAGCAGGTGGTGCGTTACGTTGGTCAGAACAACCAGCATTTCCGGTCAGAACTTTCAAAATAACGCACTTATTACACTTACTGCAGTATGCTTTTATTTTCTTCCTGTATGTATGTACATATGTATAAACATACGTGTGTGTGTGTGTATATATATATATATATTGTGTGTGTATATATATATATATATATATATATATATAGGGAGACAGAGAGCGAGAAAGCTCCTTTTAGAACAAATTTGTGTTGCTCAACAATTCATTGTGATCCTAATTTTAATTTAACTTGCTGAAGACAGGTTAAAACAAATTATGAATTAAATAGTAATATTTGAGGCGAAACTTTTTCTTTTGGAAAATTGCATGTAGCCTACTAAACACAATTAAACAAGCATGAAATCGAGGGAAATTACTTAGGTGTAATGCATGGGTCACATATAAAATGATTTAAATCTACTCCTCCCTCTCCCCCTTCTTTGATTAGGGTAAAAAATATTTCATTGGTTAAAAAGTAACGGACATCATCCTATATTATAACCTCTAGTTTAAAGAAATCTGCCTAAATTAAAATGTGGTGTTGTGCATATATGTGTGTATGAAAAGGTGTTCTGTCCATCAGTCTGCATTTTTATCTATTTATATTAGATCATTTAAATCAAATTATTTACATTGTATAATGTTTTATTTTCCCCTATATTAAAACAACCCTATGGCTGTATGTTTTGTTGGTGGTGATGTTTAAGTTTTACAATTGTCGAGATTAGAATAGAGCCAGGCCATTTTAGATCAAGAGGACTGTGATGGAATGTCACTGCAGCAACAGTCAGTTGCTGATGTACGATAGATCTCCAGCTTATAAAAAAGCTTAGTTTTTTATAAAAGTTTACAAAGTTTTTTATACAAAGAAAAAGTTGTCCCCAGTGAACACCTGTTTTCAATGAGACATAGTGTTTCCTTTTAAGGACAAATACTGTCTCACTTGTGCTGCCTGTTTATGTGTCACCCTCCCACTTTTAAATCTAAAAAAACTCTGTCTGCCTCTGATCTACTGGTTGCATCCTAACACAAATACTTTCAATTAATATTATTATTATTATTAGTTTTTGTGTTTTCATCATCTTGTTTTGAAATTTTCAGTGATGTTCAATAATGAATATTACATCAGAAGTGAACTAAAAACAATTATCTTCATGTGCTTTAAAGAGTATGAACACCATAATAGCCAAACAGAGAGGTATATGTGATAAACCACCTCTTATGACTGGTAGACATGTTGCACTACGCCGTGCTGCAGCCTCAGGACATCTCACATCTCACGTTCAGACAGACTACAATCTGGTCTGATCTCCAGGCAACGTCAGAATGAGAACAAAACTGCAGGAAAACTGTGAACACACAGAATATCCTGTTTCACAAGAAAATCCCAAACCCATTATGTAATTTATAATCAATCAAAAAGTGTGTATTTTTTAAAACAAATGGAGTTGACATTAGACAACTAATCAAATTAGGTTGACTTTTTTATATTTGTAATATTTATTACACTGTAGGTGTATGTTATTGATGATTACATTTATTTTATGTATTTACTAAATTTTCATAACTCTTCAATGCTTCCAATTTTACTACTGTTATTATGATGTACAGTTAATAAAAGAGGGACCAAATGTTTTTATTTATTTTTTCTTCAACTCACAACTAGGCCTGCAGTACAATCAACCCCCATCAGATAGAACTAGAAAAGTTCTTTCAACTTTTTACTTCTTAATGCTTTTTTATCTAATGTAATTCTGTCGTTCTTTAACAGGGAGCGATATTTGTAAAATAGATAAAAGTAAAAAAAGTACTGTTACACTATTTGTGCATCAGTTGGATGCAGAGGGCGAGGAGACGTTGTCACTGTAATGCACAGGTGTCAAACTCCAGGCCTCGAGGGCCACTATCCTACATGTTTCCCATGTTTCTCTGCTTCTACACACCTGATTCAGATGAATGGATCATTAACATGCTTCTGCAGGATTTGCTGAAATGGAGAGGATTTGAATCAGGTGTGTAGAAACAGGGAAACATCTGAAACATGCAGGATAGTGGCCCTCGAGGTCTGGAGTTTGACACCCCTGCTGTAATGGATTCTCTACCTCTCCAGGGAGCAGTATTCTGTAAAAAAAAAAAGCTAAACAGTTGGTGTAGTACAAATATTTGTCCCCAGATGGCAGCACATGATCACAGCTAAAACAGATTTTCACTATTTGTTCAGCTTCAAACATCAGACAGATCACACAAAAATGTCACAAAACTAAATAAATATTAAAATAAAACATAAACATGAGCACAGATCAAAGAAATTCTACTACATTTTACACTTCAAGTAATATATTTTTTCAACCTTTCATAGGATCAGGATCAGAATCTGTTTATTGCAAGAATTATTTGGTCAGTACAAGTAATCACCATAGGATTATTGATTGTGTACATTTTATTCTATATATAGGACTGCAATAAGACTTCATACAAATATAAAGTACTGTTATATGTTGTTTTTATGAGACAACACCCATTTGACTTCAGCGGTGACACATTCAGTAACTCTAACACTGTCATTTGTGCTTTCACAGTTCTTTATCGTACAACTTTAAAGGCCAGACATTCAGTGTTTTGTGTGACCTCAAGGGTATTTCAGCTTTATGAGCTATGATGCTAGAAGTTATATGTAATTGTAGTAATAGTAATTCTTCTAATTTGACTCTTTCAGCCCTTTACACACACACACCCATGTTTGTTTTGTTATCCTTATGGGGACCGTCCATTGACTTCCACTGATTTTAGTAACTAGATTTATACCTAACCCAAACCCTTTTACTAACCTTAACCATTACTGATCTATAACTAACCCTAAAACTAACTAAAACTCTATTCACACCATACCTATAAACCTAACCCCTAACCCTAAAAAGGCTTCGGTCCCCACAAGAACCCTCGGACCCCAGAAAGATAGTAAATGTCTGGAAACTGGTCTTCAGGAGGTTAGAACCCCCCCCCCCCACACACACACACACACACACAAGAACATAAAATAAATTAGAAAAGCAGAAAACAACATCTGTCGTCCAGTGCTTAACTTGTAAATCAAAAGTTACCGGAACGCAAATAGCGCTATGAGACCAGAATGCACAAGACCGGCAGGATCCGGCTCAAATTAAGCACTCGTTTCCCATGTAATTCACCCTGTCCGGCAGCGAGGGTGTATATTAGTGGTTTGTAGTTGAAAATAGAGTTGACGGGTGTAAACAAAATATTTCCATCATTAGATGAATCCCCAAGTCCTCTGGGGTGACCTTCTGAGAGGGAGAAAAGAGAAGGAGGAAAACAAGTCCCAGAGTGTTATATTTACTAACATTTTCATCTATACTAGCTTAATACAGAAAAAAGTTGCTGAATAATGCTGTAACGTTGTCTGTTTGTGCAGCCTTATCTATAATGCATAATAACTACTTAATAATGTTATGTTGAACATATCATGTAGTCTGTCTGCTTTAAATGAAAGAGTAAGTGTAGGACAAAGAGTTTTATGTTGTCTTGTACTCTAAGGCTCATTGTTTATGGGACTCACTGTTAGCATATAAGTTCAATTAATTTATTGAGATGGGAATGTCTATATTTCCAAAAAGTATTTGCTGTTACAGGGATTGATTTGAGATTAAAGCTTTTATATTGTTTGAACAACACATCTATTTTTTTGTCACCAAACCTGAACAGGAAGACTGTATTTATCTGTATTTGAATATTCTTGTTATGTCAAACTGTAAAACCCAAATGCACCATGACCAGAGAATACATGTCTATGCTCGAACCTCTGGGTGCTTACTTCCTGCAGATCATTTTTTTTACTTTCACTTTCACCTTTGTGTCATAAATTAATTCCTCCACGTGAACGTCCATCTGAAGGTAAGAGAAGCGGTTTTTAATGTTCAAGTTATTCAAATCTTCTGCCAACAAAAAAGTTCAAGTAGAAATCTTCCAGTTGGAAGCTGGTGTCTGCCAGAACTCAGTCTGTGGAGTTAGAGCAACAATAGTTAGTTAATGTTAGCACAAGAAAACAGTCAGGAAAGAAAATAGTCTCAAACATGATTCGTGTGTAACTTCAAATTTGTGTGTGCGTAACACAAGATTTGTAAATGTACACACAAATAGATAACACGCACGCATAAATCACCTGATACACACAGACAAAACCACTTTTACACACGGACTCTTCTCGTCTCAAGATTCTTGCGTACATGAGGCGTTTAAGTGCTGGTACAATGCTGGGTCAACAGAGTGTTCTCTAGACGAAAAACCACCTCTTGGTGGCAGGCTGCTTCTTTTTCTCTGGAAAATTATCAGAGAATCGATTTTCCTCTGGTTACGCTGCTTTAGATGATAAAACAATTTAATTTAGAAAAGTTTAGCTTTACAAACAGGTTTGTGTTCTGCATCTTCAATTGCTGCAAAATTCCTCTCAAGTGGGATTGCACTCATTGCACGTTAGCCAGAGATGGCGGCGCAGTGCTCATGAAACACATGCTTTACTACCAAAATGAGTCCTTTTATGGATCATTTTACATTATGTTTTGTGTGTCTGGTGATCAGATTGGGTTCCATCTGTTGGAATGACAGGTCAGCAAAGGTCATCTAAAGAAACAGGAACATCACTGTGGAAGAAAATGTACTTGCGTAATAGGTTTTTCTCATATTATGTAAATGGTAAATGTCCTGTATTTGTTTAGCGCTTTTCTAGTCATTCAGACCACTCAAAGCGCTTTCACATTACAAGGTTTTGCATTTGACCATTCACGCAACCCGATATGTAAACCGGGGGGGAGAGTGTGGGGCTAACACTCACACAACCCGATACGCAGATCGGGGGGCAACATGGGGTTCAGTGTTTTGCCCAAGGACACTTTAACATGTGGTGGTGGAAGCCGGGATCGATCCACCAACCTTCAAGTTGGAAAACCATAAGAAGTCCCGTTTGCAGTTTGCCACAAGCCATGTGGGGGACACAGCAAACATGTGGAAGAAGGTGCTCTGGTCAGATGAGACCAAAATTGAACTTTTGGGCCAAAATGCAAAACGCTATGTGTGGCGGAAAACTAACACTGCACATCACTCTGAACATTCCATCCCTACTATCAAATACGGTGGTGGTAGCATCATGCTCTGGGGGTGCTTCTCTTCAGCAGGGACAGGGAAGCTTGTCAGAGTTGATGGGAAGATGGATGGAGCCAAATAAATGGTAAATTGGTATTGGTATAAAATGGTATTTCTAGTCATTCAGACCACTCAAAGCGCTTTCACACTACAAGGTTTTTGCATTCACCCATTCACACAACCCGATATGTAAACCGGGGGGAGAGGGTAGGGGCTAACACTCACACAACCCGATACACAGATCGGGGGGCAACATGGGGTTTAGTGTCTTGCCCAAGGACACTTCGACATGTGGTGGTGGAAGCCGGGATCGATCCACCAACCTTCAAATTGGAGGACAACCGCTCTAACCACTGAGCCACAATACAGGGCAATCTTGGAAGAAAACCTCATGGAGTCTGCAAAAGACTTGAGACTGGGGCGGAGGTTCACCTTCCAGCAGGACAATGACCCTAAACATAAAGCCAGGGCAACAATGGAATGGTTTAAAAACAAAACACATCCATGTGTTAGAATGGCCCAGTCAAAGTCCATCTAATCTGACTGAGCTGGAGCTGTTTTGCAAAGAAGAATGGGCAAGAATTTCAGTCTCTAGATGTGCAAAGCTGGTAGAGACATACCCTAAAAGACTGGCAGCTGGAATTGCAGCAAAAGGTGGTTCTACAAAGTATTGACTCAGGGGGCTGAATAATTATGCACACCCCACTTTTCAGTTATGTATTTGTTTTCGTTCCACTTCTCACGTGTACACCACTTTGTATTGGTCTTTCACGTGGAATTCCAATAAAATTAATTCATGTTTGTGGCTGTAATGTGACAAAATGTGGAAAAGTTCAAGGGCCGAATACTTTTGCAAGCCACTGTACATGTCTTTGTTCAGTTATTGTTATTATATTGTTGCTGAAGAAAACACACTGCGTACATTCAGAACACAGATTTATAAAAGGAAAACCCTAGTTATCCAAGAGCCAACTCGTACGGATCTGCACCGCTAATAAACCTTAATTTTTCCAAATAGCGCGCCCTTTCCTGCAGAAAAAGTCCTTCCATGTATGCCTTTGCATCTAACGCATTTTGAGGAGTTTTCTGTGGTTTCGGACATTTCTCCATCGCAGTGTTTACCACCGAGCGACTTCCAGTTTGATGACGTGGCGATTACGTGCCGTGAAACCCACCGCCTACAGACGACACATCAGGGTCGTTTCTTGTTTCCCAATTTCCATCTGAGCGCAATTTAGGTAAAATCAGTAAAAATTTAATTTTCCGTTTTTTGTTTTTGTTATTTAGAGATGAAAAACAGAATACGGGGCGTTTTCCATGTTTTTGTGAACCAATTTGTAACAGATAACAAAATATAAGTGGTTTTCCGTTTTTCTGCAATTTAATTGTGAAACGAAAATCCAATGGCCTCGACGTACACGGACCCTGTATCTTTCGTCCTTCCTATTTTTAATTGATAAATGAAAATCAGAGGTTTTTTGTCAGGAATTCTCTGACCTTGGGAAAGTCTGTCTTCCAGCTTCAGTGTTTGGAGTGACAAGGGTAGGGGAGGGGGACCTAGTGTCCCATCTGCATTGTCCTCTGGCGAGTTTGAAGTGTTGACCTTCGGCCCAGCCAAAACAAGATAAGGCCAAGTTAGAGCAAGACTGCTGAATTCTGCAGTCTTTTCAGTCCATATGGTACACTTATTCCAGTGGAGAATCCGAAATAGACCAAATCACATTAAAAACAGCAAATCAATCACTCTTCCATACTGAACTGAACCTGCAGCTTCTCCCAGAGGACACCCATCTTTCCAGTGAGATCCTAACTACATCAGTATATGATCCAGACCCCCCGAGCTTGTTAGTCAGTGCTGCCAGATAAGGTTACATACTTTCCATTTTTTTCAAATTTGTCGATGCGTTAGGTGACTGCCAGCTCCAATCAGCAGGTTGCCACGATCAGTAATCCAAATAAATACGTCCTCCACTGACAGAGCATTGGTCAAGTCCGAGCATGGCGGCCCCCCCTCACGAGCCTCAATTGTAGTAAAAATATTTTCCAATGTGTAAGTGACCACAATACCAGATCCATAATTTCATATTTGAGGAATTTGCGGGTGGGAGACTCGGAGACACACAAAAAGCAGGGAAAAGGGGGGGTCTCTACCAGGTCCCTGTTCTCCCCCTCCTGTCCACCACTCACAAATACCACAACAGCGGTATCATCTGAATACTTCTGGATGTGGCAGGACTCTGAGTTGAATCGGAAGTCTGTGTAGAGCATAAACAGGAAGGGAGCCAAATAGTCCCCTGGGGCGTCCCAGTGCTGCATTCCAGTGTCTCAGAAACACATCCCCCCACCCTGACATATTAAGGTTGGGATTTTAGATAGTCCATAATTCAGGATGTCAGGGAGGAGGATACACCCATACCCATGAGAATATTTTCAAATGAGAAGAATGAGAAAGTTCCTGGATCCAGACAGTAATCTGGATCACCCCAAAATCTACTCCCTTCTTCCTTGGACCATTTTTGATCTTGCCTGAAAATTTCATTAAAATCCATCTAGAACTTTTTGAGTTATCTTGCTAAACAACAGATGAATCTCCTGATGGATGTAATAAAATAGAACCTTCAACACCTGTGAAAGTCAAAAAGACAAATTTGCAAAGTAATAAAATACTAAGTGGAAATGTCTTTTTTCAGAAAGGAAAAGTATGGATGTATTTTTAAACCTTGGAATCATCAACTACAAGGTTGGTTATTGTGAAATATGCTGTAACTTTTAAACTCTTCCACTTGAGAGCTCACCAACAACCTGAAGGGAGCATTCTGTTGAGAACCATAGCCTCAGATTTTGAGAAGCTGACTCTCATCCCGGCCACTTCACACTCAGTCTGAGTACATGTTAAAGATAATGGCTCAAAGACAACAACAGAACTACATTGTCCACAAGACGTAGGGATGAGATCCTGAGGTTAGCAAACCAGAAACCTTCCTCACCACGGCTACAGCCTGAAATCCTGAACACCACAGACAGGAACGGTAACCAAGGGAAATTCAACCCACACAGGGGACAAGCTTGATTTGGGGTTGAGACCATGGACACAGCTCTTCCTTTGGTTGTACAATGACCCAATAGCTCATAGAAGCAGGCCATGGACTCCCCTTTTCTTCTCTCCCTCTTGTTTATTTTCTTTGTTTGCTTTTTGGGGCAAAAATTAAGCTCTTATTTTTCTCAAAAACCTGTTTATAACATAATAATTCAAAAAGGTTATTAGGAAAACCTCACTTTTTAAGACTTTTAAAATGCAACATACTCAAAAAAAATACATCACCTGTTTTTCAGGGCTTGCATGGACAGCTGTAACTTTTGAACTTTTTACTGAAGACCACTGGAGATCCACACCAGCTCCCGTGACTCTGATCAGGAACAATCAAGTAAAGAAAAATGTCTGACTGACTGACTTTTCAGCTCCAGAGAAGCACCTGATAGAAGTACTGCAGCTTAACAGAAGAGAAAAGTCAATCAGTGGCAGAGCAGCTGATCTTTTTACCTTGCAAATGATGTAAATAATGATTAGCTGATTTGCAGATGAATGGTTTATGTTTCCTCTACAGATGAAGGTAGACGTGTGAGATGAAGTAAATTCAGCTTCATGGATCCTAGTGAGGACAGAGAAGAGGAAGTCCCTCCCTCTGAAACCCAGAGGTGAGATAAACTTCTCTAAGTGTCCATGACTCTTCTTCATATCAAAGCTCAACACTCACAGTAAAAACTGTTTTATTTTACAGGGACCCTCCTGGACCCAGCTGTCTGTCAATAAAGAGTGACAAATCAATGATCAAATCTTATAATTTCAATCAAAGTGTTTTATCTGACAAACAGTAAGTTTTTCCTTAATAATCAGTTGAAGCTGAGTAATATTAAATGTCAAATAATAATTAGTTATTTGATTCTTCATCTGATTTACGGAATTAATTTGCTGCTCCAAGTGCGTAATTTGATGCTTTCAGTGTATGATAACGTCAGACTCCTTGTCCACCTCTAACAGTATTACATTTCTTCACAAAATTATAAAAACATTTTATACCCTTTCATCGTCAGTCATGTCTCCTCATCTATGAAGTCCCCTGAGTGTTTTACTGTAGACCTGGATGACTGCCCTTGCCAGCTGACTGGCGAGGAGATTGTTACTAATTTTGTGGCAGCGCTGGTGTGAAGCACAAGCTCATGGGCTGCTCTTTTTGGGGTTGGCGGTGGTCCTGCTTGCTTGCATAAACTCATGTCAGGCTTGGGTCGTACATGGCCTCTGGCAATAGGACAGCATTTTGGTTTTCCTTTAACATATCCCAAAACTCGTGAATTTTTGTAGGCACCCCAAGAGAATCTGAAAATGTATGTGCTTTAAAAGAGGTGGGACAAATGGGCTCAGCTGTGTCACCAATCGAGGGAGCTCCGCTGACTACATACACATAGAGCTATGAAAACTGGTTGTGTGATAGAACATGTAAAAAACACTCGGCCATCTTGGAAAAACTTCTCATTTTAGACATTTTTACACCTCTAACTCGAATGAACTCCTCCTATAGATTTTCATGTATCACCACCAAATTTGGTTTGTACAGTCTTTAGGTATGGGGAGGTTAAGTTATCAAAAGACTTTCCAAAAGTTTAATGGTGTGGGTGTGGCCTAGCCTTGGGCTTCTCACTATATGAAGAAAAACTGCCATTTCTTAAAGGAAAAACAGTAGAATCTGCACAACTTCGTCACAACTCCTTTGTTCGTTAGTATTTGGCAGCTCCCGCAGTTGAAACCACATCTAGCATGCTGCTGGCTAAAAGCTGTAGCATAACGTAGCAAACAGGAAGAGAGGACGTCTGCTGTTGCCATGCGCAGCGGGGCAGGAAACAGTATGCCTTGCTCTCATAGGCTAGTTTGTTAGCCAATGTGAGTCCAGCGATTTCGAATAATGAATATGAACAAGCTGCTGCTAGACCCTGACGGAACGAGCCGGAACCACCCGAATTTTAATGCAGACAGATTAAAAGGTCTGTTAATCAATATATTTCCTAATGTTTTTTAGATATAAAATGTTTCATATTACAGGTTAATACTTAAGAAATAACCACAAAGTCCTGAAATTTGTATGAAATGACCTCTTTAATAAATACATTTTTATAAACAAATCAGGATTCATCAAATAACAGAACCTAAACTTCCAGCTGTGTATTCTTTAGGAGATCAGAGGAACTAGAGGCTGATTTTCAGTTGGACGAGCCAGCAGCTGCAAAGAGGTGAGCTGTATCTAAATATAACTGTAAAACATATAAAATAAATTGTGTGAAATGGTAAATTCTAAAAGTTTTATACACAGTCAGCAAAGTGGAAATAATTTATGTTTAGGACTCCCCCAGTGTCTTTAGGACTTTGTGTTAATAAAACCTGTGAATGAACCAGTTGAAGCCAAAGCAAGTTCACATCATGGCTGAATGTTGTTGATTCATACAACTTTTAACTTGCTGCTGTGTGTTCAAATATTCAGTTTAGATCTACATTTATCTATAACAGTTAAAGCAAGACTTTCAGCCCCATATAATTTCTTGTTGATGTTTTTATTATTATGGTTAAAAATAGCTACTGGTTGAATGTCAAATCACATGCATTTATTGCACTTAAGAAAATCTGAAAATGTCTTGAATGTGAAATTTTCCTTGAGACTTTTCTGTTGAATGTCTGATGACAAAGTATTTTTTAATATAAGCTATTGATGTGGGATTTATTTATCAGTCATAAACAAAATACTGACAGCTACTAAACAGAAGAGTCCAAATAGAGTGAGAGAAGTGATGCTTGCAAATAGGACTATTTAAAATAACCCTGGATGCCGCAAAACATTAAGCAGTGGCATCATGGTTGTACTAATTCTTTATTATCAGGATGTTCTAATAGTTCTGTTAAAGGCCTCCAGCTGATCCAAAATGCTGCTGCCAGAGTTCTGATGAGAGTTAGAAGGAGAGAATAACCTGGCAAGAGCCACATCACATAGATCTGAGATTGGCCCTGTCTGAAAGCGTCTGAAAAAGGGAGGGACATTTGGTATAATATTTTAAGCTGATTGGAGGACGAGCCAGCAAGTCCGCCTCTGATGATTTATTTTTAGCCAATCACAGTAAATCGAGATCTTGCCAAATCCATTCGGGAGAAAAACACACACATCGTTACCACTAAGAAAAGCAAAACACATCTTTACCATCAAGAAATACACAAAGTTCTTACCTTTGCTCATTTTTCAATGAAGAAATCGTCTCTAGTCCTAAAACAGATTCAATGGCTGTGTCCAAATTCACAGTCCTTTCTAACCGATCTAAAGAGGACGGTTCCTTCAAGAACACAAAAACCAGAAGTTAGTGTCTTGTGAATTTGGACGCTTCTGTTCCTGCCCTTACTCTCTGTGCATATCCTGTCGCCTGGCAACCATGAAGACGCTAAACAAAATCAGTGAAAATGGAGTGTGAACGAGGTGTCCGTCTTCTCACGTTTATTCTGCAATTACTTATTAAAATGTTCTGTGTTCTGTAAATAGTTTTATTTCTGTATATTAGTGAGTTTTATATCATAAATATTTTCTACAAGTCATTAAACAACTTTAAAGTTCATTTTCTTGTTAATAAACGATCGATTTACTATAAAAATGGGAAATAAAAAGTAAACACAATAAATTATGAGAAGTATTTCTTTCAATCAGTTTATTCTGACGAAGTTTATAACGCAATAAAACCAAAAACTTAATGAGAGCTCTTGATCCGTGTCCTCCTCTTCCTCACTGCTGAATGAGAATAGGATTTATAAATAGATTTATTTTTGTACCTCCAGCCCACTGTTTGCTCTGGAGCTTGATAAAGATATTTTTCTGCATTTTCATCTCTAAAACATATCTGAAAAAGCTTAAATCACTAACAAGAAATTACCTGTGTGTAAATACTTATACAGGAGGTACGAACGGGAATGTTTTTAGAGATGTAAACATACAATAAAAACATGATTAACACTAAACCAAAGACCTAATTAGACCACCGCTGTAAGAATTTACTTTTTACTTTGTAGAACGTGAAAGGATACAACAGACCCATCCTTAAAATTTGGGGAAAAATATTATGCATTTCAAGGAAGTATTTGAAGAATCCTTGGAATTTGGACAGTTGTCGTCGCGGCGGTGTGATGTAACATCCTTAAAATACAACCTCAGAAGAGTGCATACCCTGAGTTTGGACACAGTTTGCGTACATCCACTGGCGCAGCCATGTTTGTTTTTCTTTGCCTGCCAATCATACCTGAACACACACCCCAAAGCACAATGCTAACACATGATTGGTCAAAACATTTTTTCGAGTCAGACGGTTTAGTTGGAGCAAGTCAAGATGGATTTTCGTGGGTTTGGAAAACTTTAAATCTCACGAGAATCCATCTTACAGAAATCCCATTTCTCCAGTTTTAGCATCACTTCATTGGCTCCCTATAAAATCCAAAATACAATTTAAATTTTTAAATTAATTAATTACATTTTTATACATTTCAATTTTTACTTCTCACATATAAAGCATTAAATGACCAAGCTCCATCTTATATTAAAGATCTTATTGTTCTATATGTTCCTAACAGAGCATTGTGCTCTCATACTGCAGGTGTGGTTCTGGTTCCTAGAGTGTTACAACTAATCTTTTTGATCAGTCATATAGTCAGAGTGAGCAACGTGATAGTAATTCAGCAGCACTGCTCTTCCTCTCTGAAAACTTTCTTCACAAGTACATAGCATGCATGTTTTTTTTTCTCAAATTGTTCTACAGTATAGTGTTATTGTCTGTCTAAAATGTTGATTTTTATTGGAGTATTACTAAATTTTATCTTAGGAATTTAAGGTTATTATTGTTGCAGCTGCATTACAGAAAAGTGATTAAAAGTGAATTCTTGAACCAAAAGGTTTCCTAATTTTTTCTGTCTTAAGGAGGAGGAAGGAGCTGCCGGATCATCTGCAGAGCAGTGAGATTTCTTTAACAATTTAACTTGCTAAATAAATTATGTATTTACTCAACTACAGTCCAAAATAAGATATTCACTGTTTTGAGCGCTATTTTGTGTTTTTATTTAGAACTTTCTTCACCTTGTCAATTTCAACTGAAATATTTCCTGAAGAGGAAGTTTACGTGTGTATTTGACGGGATCAACAAAGCTATAAAACCAACCCCTCTGAACCAGATCTACACAGAGCTCTACATCACAGAGGGAGGGACTGGAGAGGTCAATGATGAACATGAGGTCAAACGTATTGAAGCAGCATGCAGGAAGCCACAAAGACTAGAAACAGCCATCAAACCCGAAGACATCTTTGAACTCCCACCTGGAAGAGATAAACCAATCAGAACAGTGATGACAAAGGGCGTGGCCGGCATTGGGAAAACCGTATTAACACAGAAGTTTATTCTGGACTGGGCTGAAGACAAAACCAACCAGAACATCCAGTTCACATTTCCATTCACTTTCAGAGAGCTGAATCTGCTGAAAGAGACAAAGTTCAGCTTGGTGGAACTTGTTCATCACTTCTTTACTGAAACCAAAGAAATCTGCAGCTTTGAAGAGTTCCAGGTTCTGTTCATCTTTGATGGTCTGGATGAGTGTCGACTTCCTCTGGACTTCCACAACAATCAGATTCTGACTGATGTTACAGAGTCCACCTCAGTAGATGTTCTGCTGACAAACCTGATCAGGAGGAACCTGCTTCCCTCTGCTCTCCTCTGGATAACCACACGACCTGCAGCAGCCAATCAGATCCCTGCTGAGTGTGTTAACATGGTTACAGAGGTCAGAGGGTTCACTGACCCACAGAAGGAGGAGTACTTCAGGAAGAGGTTCAGAGATGAAGAGCAGGCCACCAGGATCATCTCCCACATCAAGACATCACGAAGCCTCCACATCATGTGTCACATCCCGGTCTTCTGCTGGATCACTGCTACAGTTCTGGAGGATGTGCTGAGAACCAGAGAGGGAGGAGAGCTACCCAAGACCCTGACTGAGATGTANCATCCAATTCCTGGTGGTTCATACCAAAGTGAAGAAGGTCAAGTATGATGGAGGAGCTGAGACAGATCCTCACTGGAGTCCAGAGACCAGGAAGATGATTGAGTGTCTGGGAAAACTGGCTTTTGATCAGCTACAGGAAGGAAACCTGATCTTCTATGAATCAGACCTGACGGAGTGCAGCATCGATATCAGAGCAGCTTCAAAGTACTCAGGAGTCTTCACACAGATCTTTGTGGAGGAGAGAGGACTGTACCAAGACAAGGTATTCTGCTTCATCCATCTGAGTGTACAGGAGTTTCTGGCTGCTCTTCATGTCCATCTGACCTTCATCAACTCTGGATTCAACCTGATGGAAGAAGAACAAACAGACTCTGAAGTGTGTGGTCTAAGCAGTCTCCATCAGAGTGCGCTAAACAAGACCTTACAGCGTCCAAATGGACATCTGGACTTGTTCCTCCGCTTCCTCTTGGGTCTTTCACTGCAGACAAATCAGATTCACCTACAAGGCCTGCTGATCCAGACTGGAAGTATCTCACAGACCAATCAGGAAACAATCGAGTACATCCATGAGCAGATAAATGATGACCTGTCTACAGAGAAAAGCATCAATCTGTTTCACTGTCTGAATGAGCTAAACGATTCCTCTCTAACAGAGGAGATCCAGCAGTGTTTCACTTCAGGTAGTCTCTTCACAGATGAACTGTCTCCTGCTCAGTGGTCCACTCTGGCCTTCATTTTACTGTCATCAGAAACAGAGTTGAGTTTGTTTGACCTGAAGAAGTACTCTGCTTCAGAGAAAGTCCTTCTGAGGCTGCTGCCAGTGGTAAAAGCCTCCAACAGAGCTCTGTAAATACAGTGGAATGATTCTAAATATACTACTGTTGATTTTACAGGAGACATGGTAACCAATTCCTTCTTGTCTTATTTCCTCCTCAGACTGAGTAGCTGTACTCTCCACCAGGAAACTTGTGAAGCTCTGTCCTCAGTTCTCAGCTCTCAGTCCTCCAGTCTAAGAGAACTGGACCTGAGAATCCATGATTCTGGAGTGAAATCTTTGTCTGATGGACTGCAGAGTCCTGCCTGTCAACTGGACACGCTCAGGTCAGATTCCTAATGTTGCTACATATCTTTTAGCTTCACATTGTCTTTGAAATTAAAGTATGCCAAAGATTCATCAGTTTTCAAAATATCTGGAAAATTGAATCCCTATTGTCCAGTTTGATATAAGCTGAAATGCTTACTGTGTTGTTTAAAAGTACATGCAAAGATCTGGAATAATGTGAAAATATGAATATATTACAGGCAAAGCTTTAATAACAAGTGTTGTCTAATTTGATCAAGTTAAAAATGTGAAATCTGGAGATTCTACAATGTAACATGATCCATATGAAACACATTGAAATGAGAGTTGGTTGTATTATTTAGTTATGACAACTTTATGATAATATGCTACTGCAAATAGAGCTAGCAACATGTCAGGGAAATTGTTCCTAGACACCAAACACAGTTAAACCCTCAGACAGCAGACGAACCAGACTAAAAAATATAAAGTTTAAAAGATTTACTTGCCATGAGGAGTTAGTACAGTTACAGCGGTTTACAGCATCTCCACTCTTATTGAATAAGATATTACAGATTAAGCTTTATAAGAAGTCTGGCCTCTAACAGATAACATAACTAGGCAACGTTATCACAGTTTCTTTCCACCATAGTGTCTTTGGTTCTGAAGAAACACTCACACAGTTCTGTGGATAAAAGGAGACTTTTGTACTTCTATCGTGGGAAAGAAACTTGATCATAGCGCTCTTGCACCATAAGTTTAACACTTAGATGAAGCATTCTTAAAGAGGCCATTCCATTAAAAATGGTTTTTCTGAGGTTTCTGTTGAATATTTTAGCTCCACAGGTGTTCTTACCGTCATAATTGGTGTGAAAACAGGTCAACAACTTCTATTTCAGTTTTAATCTCTCAAACTACGCAGGTGGTGATAAAACCCGAGTTCTCCAAAGTTTGAACGGCCTGTATTTGTTTCATCACAACTCC
Source organism: Pachypanchax playfairii (assembly GCA_006937955.1). NCBI lineage: Eukaryota > Metazoa > Chordata > Actinopteri > Cyprinodontiformes > Aplocheilidae > Pachypanchax > Pachypanchax playfairii. The sequence goes on from SSNP01000132.1 coordinate 1,080,453, forward strand.
TTTGTTCGTTAGTATTCAGCAGCTCCCGCAGTTGAATCCACACCTAGCTTGCTACTGGCTAAAAGCTGTTAGCATAAAGAATTAATAAACAGGAAGACACGACGTCTGATGTTGCCATGCGCAGCGGGGCAGGAAACAGTATACCTTGCTCTCATAGGCTAGTTTGTTAGCCAATCAGAGTCCAGCAAATTCGAATAATGAATATTAATGAGTTGCAGCCCGAAGCCAGCCGAATCTTGACGCAGATAGATTGAAAGGTCTGTTAGTCAGTGTTTCCTAATGTTTTTTAGATATAAAATGTTTCATATTATATGTTAATACTTAAGAAAAAGCCACAAAGTGCTGAAATTTGTGTGAAATGGCCTCCTTAAACATGTTAGAGTAAATAATAAAATCCTGATGAGAATAAACATATTTTTCTTACACAACATATCTTTATTGTATTCAAAGATCTGAAGATGAACAGCTCCTACAATTTGTCTTCAACCAACAGTTTCTTATTTTTCAGTGTAAAGTGACGTGTAGTTACCTGATTAGTCATAAGAGTCATAACACTAAAACACAATGTTCTTCATGAATCTCAGGTGATTTTATTAGAATGCAAAATCAGTAAAAAGAGTGTGAAAATTTTTTAGTGAATTTGAATTTGTTGCGAAGGAGCCACAAATATGAGATTTAAGAAACTGTAATTTTAGTTTCAGCTTAAAAATAAAACCAGCAAACACAAATCATAGATAATATTAAATTAAATTTTAGAAAGTAATTTGTTATCTATAATTCAAGGAAATACACTACCAATAAAAACTTTTGTTTAGTTGTGTCTGTTAGTTTTTTCCTTATTCTATCAAACTTTTTGTTATTATAAATATAAGAATCACAACACTCAAGAAGTTTGGCTCAAAACTCAGCGCCTCTGCGAGACAGCTCTGACAACTCTGACGCTCATTCTTCAGCTCAGTGTCTTTATTCACTTAGAAACAGCAATAACAGATAACATGAATCATCACTCCCAAATCAGCCTAACCAGTGGTGGCTTGCACCTCGCAATTACCTTGGATTAGGAAAAACAAAGTGTTCTGAGGGAGAGCGTATAAGTCAGATAATACTAGCAGGTCAGATAACAGGGCCTGCGTGACTGTCTGCACACACAGGTCATGCAGGAGATTTCTTCAAAGCTGGTGTCAGAAATGAACATGTATAATTTCTATGTTTTCCATTCCCTATCAGTGTCTTTTTTTTCTTAATCTAAAGGCTAAATATTGTTTTGTTTGAGTTAATTACTGAACAGCTCTACAGTTAAAAGTATGTGTCAGAGTTAAACAAGTCAAGGATCAGTTTAAACCTAGTTAAGTCAGAGTCTGAATCTGAATGTTAGTGTTGGTACTTGTAAAACAACTCATTTATTTCAATAACAAGGTAAATTATTTGTCCAGTAAATATTACTTAGTGACATCACATCTTTTAGGATCATTATCACTGGATTTTCATCCCCAAAACAAAACGTATATTTAGTGCATAGATGGATGTAATTTAAGCATTAATGAGGAATAAAATTACCATGGCAACTACAAATTTATGTCAGTAAGATTTTAAAGAGTAAATGTTGATGAATTATATTTCTGTAGTTGACAGTAAAAATGCGATTAGGTTTTAACCGTTTTTTTTTTTTTTTCAAATTCTTTTCTCTCTTCAGGCTAAGTGTATGTAACCTTTCAGAGGGAAGTGTTGATGCGGTCTTGTCGTTTCTCAGCTCCCGGTCCTTCAGTGTGAGACAACTTGACCTTAGTAACAACAACCTGGAAGATTCAACAATCAAGCTGCTGATTCTTGGATTAAAGAGTTTATACTGTAGACTGGAAACTCTCAGGTGAGGAGGTGTTCACTGTTAAATGTATTTTAATTATGTCATACCAGAGCAGAAGGTTTTAATAAGAAAAACAGTTATTACAGATATGTGTCCAAAATATTTAGCAGCACAACATGAAAATACTGTAATTCTGCTGAGTAAAGCATGAAATCTCCAGTTTCCTGTGAAATCTGGAGCTGATGAACATTCGTGGAAGTGGGTACTGTTTCCTACAGGAAGTTTACACAGCTGCTGCATAAGTAACTTGATTAATTCTTGTGAATATGAGGTGATTTTCTGGTTGCTGAGTTCTTGCTTTCTTCATGTGGATGTGTTGTAACCTTCCTCCAGTGTACAAGCTTATGAGTACAACACAACACGCTTATATGCACAAAACTGCTGGACACGTTCCTGCGTCATAGAGAATCCATATGCTTATATGCACAGCTCCGACACTTATATGCACAAAACATTTGGAGGTATCATATATGCATCTCACTAAATCTCACTGTTTCTCACTAGTTACTTGACTGTAAACCTCCGCTGGTGTTCTCAGACACACTCTCGCTGTTAGTTGTGTGGAACTAGACTGCTGTGGCGTTAAGCGTCTGGTGCGTCTGCCTGAAGCTGTCAAATGGTCGCCAAAAAATAATCACCAACTTCTTCAGTGTGAAATAGTGTCAAATGTAACATTTGTTCTAGTTTTTATTACCTGATCATGAGTTCTTACTATCCGATATAGAAAACCATTGTGTTCTGTTACTAACTGTAACTTAATCTGTGTCGTTACCGTCGCGTCCATGCGCACGTATCTGGCGCATCTGTTGCCAGTGTTATACTGAGGAAAGGTTAACAAAGGTTAATGAAGAAAAATTTTAACTGGGATCAAACTAATTTTCATTAATGGTTTGGAGATATTACCGTTATTTTATCAAATTCAGAAATGGATGTAATGTGTCAAAATAACTTAAAATGTAATATTAATCATGTCAGACAGGTGTTGGGTGTAAAATACAAGGAACAATGAAGGAAGGATATTTGAAAAAAGCCAAGAATAACTCGGTTTGTTTGAGAGTTTTATTCTCCTAATATATTGTAATTGCGTTATTACATCATTTCCAATTATCTGTTATCAATACCGAACACTGCTACCTGTGTTTACAGTCCAAATGACCACCAACGGATAAATGCACACAACGCTTATATGCACAAAACTGTTGGCCCCCGAGGTCATGCATACTATAACCGTTGACCACTGTATTGGTCTTTATTGATAATAGTTGGTTCATGTTTTATTGTTGGCAGTAGTTGAACTGGCACCTTCACCATATATTCAGAAACTGTGTAATTGATTTTTTTTTTTTTTTTGGGGGGGGTTCTCACCATGTGATGTATTTAGCTGTGATCATAAATCTATTTATTTTTACACGTTCTTCATAACAGTCTCTTCAAACTGAGTGAAAAGCAGTGAAGTTCTGTCCTTTGTTCTCAGCTCCCCATCCTCCCCCGGTGTCAAAGAACTGGACCTGAGTAACAACAACCTACAGGATTCAGGAGTGAAGCTACTTTCTGATGTCTTAAAGAGTCCATACTGTCAACTGGAAACTCTCAGGTCAGGGTTTATTACTGCTGAAAATTAGATTTTATTGATAACTAAAAGCACAGCTGTTGACAGTGTTGGGGTGAGTTTCTTACTATTTAATTTCAACTTGATTTATTTATTCACAGCTTGATATAAATGAAAACAAAAAGCTGTTAATCTAAGGCAGTTCCAGTATCTGGATATTTGACTGCAGTCAGGTTCTCTCAGACTATTTGTCAACTGTTTTGTTTTATGTGTCTGCAGGCTGTCAGGCTGTCTGATCACAGAGGAAGGCTGTGCTTCTCTGGCCTCAGCTCTGAGCTCCAACCCCTCCCATTTGCGAGAGCTGGACGTGAGCTACAATCATCCAGGAGACTCAGGAGTCAAGCTGCTGTCAGCAGGTCTGAAGAACTGGAGACCTGACACTCTCAGGTAGGGCGAAACCTGATGCTTAAGGATAATCAAAACAGATAAATGTGTAATGCTTTTGTTTTTCAAGATGATTTTGGTGAACATGATTTTGATCATTGTTAAAGGATGATGTAACATGAATTCTGCACATGATGTCCTAAAAAGAAGGTGAAAGTTAAGGGACAGTTTGTGCTGAGGTAAAAAAAAAAGTGGAAGTGAAGCAATTATTCTATTCTAAGTATTCTATTTTTCCAAGGTTGTTTCAAATCTTGCCAGATTGGCTCAAAGATGCTACACAGAGCATTTCCCTTCAAGAAAACCCAGAGAGTCTCATGTGTCGTTGTAAAATACTCTTCAAGAGAAATGTTTCAGGAACATTTCTACAACTTTGGATCTCATGAAGCAAGACAGGAATTCAGAACTAAAGTCAAATACAAGATAATATCATATAAGGAAGCTACATTGTTAAACAGGGTGATGTTTTACAAGTTATTACCATACAAGGAAACTGTGTATTTTCCATTTTCTTTTGCTTAATTTAAATAAAACAACAACCTCATAGCTACTTGTGTCCAAGCCATTAAAATAACCTGGTCAGTGTCAAGAGCCAGAGTCCAAGGGGAATGCTGTGAACAGGTGTGGTCAGATCAGGGCTGCTCCTGCCAGCTGCCAATCCAGAGCAAATCCAGAGCAAGCAGGTTGTGATGTCTGGAAGGTGGCAGTTAGTGCTAGATGAGATTCCACCCCCAGCTTAAACAAACTTCTACTGAATTGACAGAGTAATACTGTAGGATCAAAGGGATTTGGACCTTTTTAATGAAAGAGCTGGAATTCAACAAGGGGTTAGAACTACGGACAGGAAGCATCTTCCGCCTGTAACAGTTTGTGTTGCAGCAGATATGAGGGTGCTTCTGACTGAAGACATTGTTGTTCAGTTGCTATTGTGAAGAGGATGATGAGGGTTTTCCATGAGATTTTTTTATTTTTTGAAGCATCCTCCTTTGGGCAATCAAGTCAAGAGCCTTGATATCAGTCTGAACAGAACCAGACTTCTTTATCAGTTTGTTCAGCCTGCGACTGAATTGTGAGTCACCTTTCATGTGATACATATGACAATAAATCCAGAAATGGTTGGACCATTGATGTGATTCTTTTTTTCTTTATTTTGTTTATTAGTCTGGATCCCCGTTAGTTCTTACAGTAAGAACTACTCTTCCTGGGGTCCATTCCTTATAATCCATTCTGTTTAGATTACGTACATTTACATTTACATTAGGTTTCATTACATCAAATAAAAAAAAAACAAGAGAAAAAGTTAAAAATAATATAAAACATTAAACCATTAAAAAGATAAAGAGAAGGTTTTCAGAAAGATAGCCATTTTTAATTGCTTTTTGAACAAATGTTCTTTTGGTATCTCCTTCAAATGTGAGGGCAGTGTGTTCCATATTGAAATGGCTCGGTACATCACTGATTTCTTTAATATATTTGTTTTAGGTATAGGCAATACATTATTAATTAAAGTTGAATGTCTAGATTCTCACCTCTATCGATGTGATAGAGTCTGTGGAATCAAACAATTTGAACCAAAACTTTGTAATCAACATCATTTACATGTCAGAATGTCTCAAAGACGAAGACACTGAACAAGAGGTGATTGGACAGTTTTACTTTCAACAGTTCTGAAGGAGAGATGAAGCTGCTAAAACTGCAGGGAATTATCTTGATCGACAAAAGAAACAGAATGAGATGCAAATTAAAAGATAGTGATGATCTGACCTTCCTCCTTTTAGGGTCGAGCCTGCTGGAATCAAATGGTTGACACCTGGTCTAAGGAAGTGTAAGTGGGTTTTTCATTTGATTAGCAGCAATGTTCAATAAATGCTCAAAGTGTCATAAAATGATCAGATGATGGATCAATAACTGCAGTGTATTGTGTTTGTTCTCTCCATCAGATTCCCATCAGCTCATAATCGACAGAAACACAGTTCATAGAAAACTCCAACTGTCTGATGACAACAGGAAGGTGACGTGTGTGGAGGAGGATCAGTTATATCCTGATCATCCAGAAAGATTTAACAATTGTTATCATCAATTTCTGTGTAGAAATGGTCTGAATGGTCGCTGTTACTGGGAGGTCGAATGGAGACAAGGAGTTTTTATATCATTGAGTTACAGAGGAAACAGAAATAGAGGAGACAGTAAAGACTGTATGTTTGGAGGTAACAGTTGGTCCTGGAGTCTGTGGTGCACTGAGAAAGATGGTTACTCTGTCCTTCACAACAACAACTACACATTGATCCCCTCGTCCTCCTCCTCTGTCTCTAACAGAGTAGCAGTGTATGTGGACTGTCCTGCTGGTATTCTGTCCTTCTACAGAGTTTCCTCTGACACACTGATCCACCTCCACACCTTTATCACTACATTTACTGAACCTATTTATCCTGGATTTGGAGTCTTGGCCCCTGGTTCCTCTGTGTTTCTGTGTTAAGTTTGATATAAGGACTCAAAACAGTAGAATGAACATGTCAACATATGTCAGCCTGCACATGTGTGTCTCCTTCACTCAGATCCGTTTTCAAATTCATGTCATAAAGTAAAGCAGAAGTAGTTGTTGGGATTGACCCAAACACACACTTTTCCTTTCAGCTGCTCCCTTTAGGAGTCACCGCAAGTCATCTGTCTCCATCTGTCCTCTGCAACTTCTTCTCTCACACCAACCAACCTCATGTCCTCCTTCACTAAATCTATGTGTCATAGTTGAACTTCCTCTAGAACTTCCTCTTGCCTGGCAGTTCCCACCTCAGCATCCTTTTCCTAAACCCACTATCCCTCCTCTGTACATGTCCAAACCTTCTCAGTGTCTCTGACTTTATGTCCAAAACATGTAATGTGTCATCTGTCTGATGGACTCATTCCTGATCCTGTCCATCCTCGTCCCTCTGATGGACTCATTCCTGTTCCTGTCCATCTTTGTTACTCACAAAGAACCTCAACATGTTAATCTCTACTACCTCTAGCTGTGTCTCCTGCCTCTTCCTCAGTAGTACCGTCTCCAAACCAGACAACATGGCTGGTCTCACCACTGTCTTGTCCACCTTTACTTTCATTCTTGTTGAGACTCTTTTGTCCCACATCACTTCTGACACTTTCCTCCACCAGTTCCAACCTGCTTGGACATGTTTCTTCACCTCTTTTCCAGACTCTCAGTTGTTTTGGACTGTTGACTCTAAGTACTTGAAAATCTAAACTTGAATAGTTTAATCGCTAATCAGTAAAAATAGTTTTTGCGTTATTTTTGAAGTGACTGAATTATTATTTTTTTTATCTGTTGTTACTTCCCTGCCAAAATCTTTTAATAAAAGTTCACTCATATGGATGAAGTATAGGTGTGGACATTGAATTTTTACTTGACTGTGTGTTTGTTGGTACCCCAAATGCATCACAATATCGACTGCGGGGACAAACAGCTGAGGGGCTCTTAATGCGCTATTTAAAAGATATTCATTTTGATCCAAAAACACGTTGTTTTTTTTTACTTTATTAAAGAAATATTTAATAACTAACATGTCCGAAATAATTTAGAATCGAACAGGAAATAATCGCAGTGATCAGAGAGACGGTAAACACCTCACTCTAATGCCGACAAACAAGCAGGTGCCTGAGCTGAAAATAAATCACCGTCCAGAGATCACATGACCACTATCAATCCCTGCGATCAAACACATACACAAAACCAAACAATTGTAAATAAACTAGATTTCATTGTTATAATCTCTCATTAAAAGTATCAATTAATACTATATGTCTCGAATAGATTCCACAAAAACTTCACGGATCGGAATCTGTTTGGTTTAAACAACAAGTGAATTCTGGTTCCGGTTCACTCATCATGTGGGCGTGACTGATTACAAAGGGGCCAATCATGTGAGGGTAAGTGCTGCAGCTGGGCTCCGCCTCCAAACTGTCAAAAGTCATGAGCAGAATTTCTGTTCGTGTGCGCGCAAATGGTTGAATATGTTTGAGAGTTGAATTTACTCTCGCGCAAGGGAAGAAACTCCTCGAGTGAAGAAAAACTCTACGCGCGAGGACAGAATTTGCTCGTGCGAGTAAATAAAATATGTGCGCGAGGACAGAATCTACTCCTGCGAGTAAATAAAATATGCGCGCGAGGACAGACTCTGCTCGTGCGAGTAAATAAAATATGCGCGCGAGGACAGAATCTGCTCGTGCGAGTAGATAATATCTGTGCAGAGTACTTTTGCTCTCAGTACTTTTGACACAATTCAAACGCCATAGAATACAACCTGAGATGGGTCTGTGGAGAAGCAGGACAATTGAATGGCAAAGAGACTTTCAGTATGTTTTGCACATGTATAAAATATTGAATTCACATTCATCCATACACAAACACACACACGTTTGGTGGCGATAAAGTACATTTTGTAGCTGAAAGAGTGAAGCCGCCATTCCATTTGCTTCAATGGGCTTTCTGACTACCATCAATGAGGAAGGAGTGTCATCCAGGGACACAATGGCTAAGTGATTTATTTGAATGGAAAAAGGATTCAAACTGAAAACCCTTCAGTTACCTATCCTATCTGATTTTCTGGATCTTAGTGTTTGGATACGATTTCCATTTATTGACTTTTGAGAAATAATTTCTTTCAAATTGAGTGCCATGGATTATGGAACATTAGAGCATGAGATATTTCCGGAATAGCGCTACAACTGGTGGCAGCTTGTTGGAGTAGCTCTGTGACTTAGTTGGCACTTGCTAGCATTTTTTTGTTCTTTTTGAGTATTTCTTGCTGGTTTTTTCTTCTGGAAATATTTTCTAAATACTTTTCTTCTGGTTTGGATGCTGTGCTGATTGAGTTTTTTGCTTGATTTGTCACTTTTCTGCCACTTATTATGATGCGTAACCATGGCAACGGGAGACTTGTTTACAAGAAAGAGCAGCTAACTGACATTTCTAACGCTGAAATAATCCTCAAATTGAAACTATGGATCCCTGATGAGCTCAAAAGAAGAAGACATGGATGTGAAGAGAGAGAAAGAAGAAGTTTAAACATTCACTTCCATCAGTCATATGGACAAATGTGAGATCTCTTTGCTAACAAAATGGATGAACTTGAAACTCTGTTGAAGACCCAGCCAGAGTATCAGGAATGCAGCATCATGTGTTTGTGACTTTTGGGCCTGAGAATCTTAGGAACAAGTTGTGTAGTCAGTCATCAACGTTGGATGGTATTAATTTGGCCTCCAACAAGAAGGTAAAGAACCTGGGTGTTATCTTTGACTAGGACATGTCCTTTAGTTCTCATATAAAGCATGTTACCATGACGACCTACTTCCATCTGCGTAATGTTGCTAAAATTAGGAGTATTTTGAATCAAAGAGATGCAGAAACTTTAGTTCACACATTTATTACTTGAAACTTGATTACTGTAATTCTTTATTATCAGGGTGTTCTAATAGTTCTGTTAAAGGCCTCCAGCTGATCCAAAATGCTGCTGCCAGAGTTCTGATGAGAGTTAGAAGAAGAGACCATATTTCTCCTGTTTTAGCATCACTTCATTGGCTCCCTGTAAGGTCTAGAATAAAGTTTAAGGTTTTACTTTTGACGTATAAGGCCTTGAACGACCAAGCTCCAGCTTATATTAAAGATCTTATTGTTCCATATGCTCCTAACAGAGCACTTCGCTCTCAGGCTGCAGGTCTGCTTATAGTTCCTAGAGTTTCTAAAAGTAGAATGGGAGGAAGAGTTTTTAGTTATCAGGCTCCTCTCCTGTGGAACCAGCTTCCACTTTTTATCCGTGAGGCAGACACCTTGTGTAGTTTTAAGAATAGACTTAAAACTTTCCTTTTTACGCAATCCTATAGTCAGGGTTAGCTTGGGTTCTCCTGAGCTTTCCCTTTAGTTATGCTGCTATAGGTTTAGACTGCCGGAGGACATACTGACCACATTTTTCACTCTGCTGTCTTTCTTTACTCTGGCTGCCTCTGAGGAGGGTGTATCTCACATAAACAAGGGATGAAATATTCCCACTAGAACCATCAATTTGTTATTGCTTTGATTGTAACTGCTGCCATTAACTGTTTCTCTGTTTATCTTTCTATAGACATGACGACTGGCCAAAATCCATCTGTGTTTGTCTTTCCTGTCAGCTCAGACCCCAGTCGGCTAAGGCAGAAGGCCGCCCATCCTGAGCCGGGTTCTGGTTCTGGTTCTGCTAGAGGTTTCTTCCTGTTAAAAGGGAGTTGTTCCTTTCCACTGTCGCCAATCGTGCTGCTCAGGATGGGGGATTGTGCTGAAATAACAATTCAGCCCAATCAGCTGGTTCCTTAGATAGAAAATGTTTTATCATTAATTGGTTGATTTTTCTGTGAAGTGCCTTGAAATGACTTTGTCATGAACTGGCACTTTATAAATAAATAAACTTGAAACTTGAAACTTGTTTTACTGAGACATGGCTAAAGGAACATATCCTGGACTCCAGTGTGTCTCTGTCTGGCTTTCCAACAATACGTGCAGACAGAGATTTGACGAGGAGCAGCAATAGAAGAGGAGTTTGTTAACTGATCACATCTGCAGTCACCTGTTGGGGAAGCAGCATCAGAGCAAGTGACATGAAGAGGCTGAACAGGTGGATAAGGAGGACTGATTCTGTTCTGGAGACTGAACTGGAGTCTCTTGAGTTGATTGTCCAAAGGAGGATGAAGAACATGATGGAAAACCCTCATCGTCCTATTCAGAACACAGTAACTCAACAACAGAGTGTCTTCAGCCAGAAGATTCTTCATAATCCGCTGCAGCACAGACCGTTACAGGAGAACCTTCCTGTCCACACCTATAACCTTCTACAATGGCTCCCTGAAAAAGAACTGAGCTACAACAACACTTAATTTCCCTTCGGGGATTAATAAAGTATTTTTGATTGATTAATTTGATTTGATTTAATGACAGATTCAATAAACTAGATTTTGCCAGTTTTAAAAGTTACATTTACATGTTAATTTCATATCTACTAATTAAATTAGCTTTTTTTCTGGGTGGCTTCTGGTTTTTCCACCTCTTCAAACTCATGTCATGTATTCATGTGCAATCTCTTCTGATTCTGCTCACCTGATCCTGACTAATCTCATTCATGCTACTTACACACTACTTTCTGCATGATGTTTCCATGTTCTTCTCGGTGTATGCGTGGGTTTTCTCCGAGGACTCCGGTTTCCTCCTACAATCCAAAAACATGCAAGAGGTTAATTGGTAACTCTAAATTGTCCAGAGGTGTGAGTGTGTGCGTGAGTGGTTGTTTGTCTAAAACGTATGTTCAGACTGCAGGCTGAAGTGACCCAAATCGGATTTTTTTATGTTAGTCTGAACGACACAGATCCAATTTTTTTCAAATGCGACCCAGACCTGTAGGTCATCAATACATGACATACTCTGCGTTGAGGAGACGGGAGCAAAATCAAAACGTGGCGAACAATTAGTGGTGAGAAACCGAGGTGTCTGAGTTAATTAATATTTGGGGAGACAGCTCTGTTCAGCTCAAACTTGAGGGGTGTTATCAGAACCGTGCGGTTTTTGAAAACATTTTCAAAGAAACGTCAGAGCACAGGTTTAAGCGAATCTGGCTCCAATACCAAAGAAAAATAAAAAGTCTCCGAGCTAAATACGTGTGAGGCATCACCGTTTCCTCTACTGCACATGCGTGACACATTCAAGACGCATTCCGTTCAGACAGCAAGTCACATTCAGGTCGCATTTCACTGGCAATATGAACAACCTTGCCAAAAGATCGGCAAAAAATCCACATGCTCTCACAAAAAAAATCCAAATTGAGCATTACAACCTGCAGTTTGAATGTAGTCTGTGTGGCCCTGTGATGGACTGGGGACCTGTCCAGGGTGTCCCCGCCTCTTGCCGCGTGACCACTGGAGATGGACACCAGCTCCCTGCGACCCTGAACAGGAAGAAGTATGTTTGAAAATAAATGGATGGACATTTGGATTTATGATTGTGTATTTTTTGCCTTATTGACCACTCACATTGTCTCTATATGTTAAGTTTTGTCATGTTTGTCATGTTTGTCATGTCAGTTAGGTTCTGACCAGGATTAGTTTATTGGGTCTGTATACTTGGATTTGGATTTTTGATTTTTACCTTCTAGTTCTGCCTCAATGAACATTTCAAAGATTTTTTTACTCACCTTTTGAGATCCTGCTGATTTTATCAAATCAAATTAAACTTTATTTATACAGCATATTTTATGCTTACAGCAACCCAGTGTGCTCTTTGACATGAAGTAAAAACAATGTATAATGAAATGTAAAAATAATTAAATTAATCTGGATGAGACTCTGTAATGTTGTTATCTGTGTTTATAATCAGACTGATATGAGAGACTCTCAGACCTCTGGCCTTCATGAGACCTCTGGCCATCATCAGACCTCTGGTCTTCATCAGACCTCTGGCCTTCATGAGACCTCTGGCCATCATCAGACCTCTGGTCTTCATCAGACCTCTGGCCTTCATCAGACCTCTGGTCTTCATCAGACCTCTGGTCTTCATCAGATCTCTGGCCATCATCAGACCTCTAGCCTTTATCAGACCTCTGGTCTTCATCAGACCTCTGGCCATCATTAGACCTCTAGCCTTTATCAGACCTCTGGTCTTCATCAGATCTCTGGCCATCATCAGACCTCTAGCCTTTATCAGACCTCTGGTCTTCATCAGATCTCTGGCCATCATCAGACCTCTGGTCTTCATCAGGTCTCTGGCCTTCATCAGATCTCTGTCCTTCATCAAACCTTTGGCCTTCATCAGACCTCTAGCCTTTATCAGACCTCTGGTCTTCATCAGATCTCTGGCCATCATCAGACCTCTGGTCTTCATCAGATCTCTGGCCATCATCAGACCTCTGGTCTTCCATCAGGTCTCTGGCCTTCATCAGATCTCTGGCCTTTATCAGACCTCTGGTCTTCATCAGACCTCTGGCCATCATTAGACCTCTAGCCTTTATCAGACCTCTGGTCTTCATCAGACTCCTGGGTGTCAGACTGGAATCTCTTAGAAACTAGAAACAGTCTGTAACCTCCAATCTAGTCTAAGCAACATGTAACTAAGAGATGATTTGTAGCTGTGACATGCTCGTACAAATGAACAAACATATTCACACAGAGACAGATTTAAAAAATGAGCTGCATTTATACCAGATTAACAATTTAAAAATGCTAAGAATTAAAATAAATAGGGTAGTGTCTGTTCCACAGACCACAATTACAATCATAATTGTAATGAAGCCACCTAGTGGACTTCTTGAAGAACATATGCTGATTGAAAATGAAAATTTTTAGAGACAAACTATAAAAACTACTTGGAAATATTAACTACTTACAATAGCTACAACAAGGAACTAGCTACAAAGCTATGATCATGTAGCAGACTGCATGAACACCAGTTTACAAAGCTTCACAGCACCAGTCACAAAATCGGATCAGCAGAATTTAGCTAAAATATATTTATTTAGACCAATAACATGTTGAACTGCTCTGTTTGTAAAATGAAGATCCAAACACTTGTAATACTTTTGAAAACTGTCCACATCATCATCACGAGATATAGTGTTGCAGTGCAGCAGCTGCAAGTAACACAATATTACCCACAATGCATGTTTAAGTTGTTGCAGATTTTGTTTGTTGTTTTTAATAATCAGGGAAGGAAGAAGGATTCATTCAGTGGCCCTCTGGTTACCAGACAACTTGTTCTACCTTCTGAGATACTGCAGCCCCAAATATCTAGTATTCTCTGTCTTCTTGAATTCTGCCTGCGTTTTGTCCGTTTCCACCACAGATTACGACTAGGGTTGCCAACTCCCTGAAAAATAAATACAGTGGGGCAAAAAAGTATTTAGTCAGCCACCAATTGTGTAAGTTCTCCCACTTAAAAAGATCAGAGAGGCCTGTAATTTTCATCATAGGTATACCTCAACTATGAGAGACAAAATGAGGAAAAAAAATCCAGAAAATCACATTTTCTGATTTTTAAAGAATTTATTTGCAAATTATGGTGGAAAATAAGTATTTGGTCACCTACAAACAAGTAAGATTTCTGGCTTTCACAGACCTGTAACTTCTTTAAGAGGCTCCTCGGTCCTCCACTCGTTACCTGTATTAATGGCACCTGTGTGAACTCATTATCAGTATAAAAGACACCTGTCCACAACCTCAAACAGTCACGCTCCAAACTCCACTATGGCCAAGACCAAAGAGCTGTCAAAGGACACCAGAAACAAAATTGTAGACCTTCACCAGGCTGGGAAGACTGAATCTGCAATAGGTAAGCAGCTTGGTGTGAAGAAATCAACTGTGGGAGCAATTATTAGAAAATGGAAGACATACAAGACCACTGATAATCTCCCTCGATCTGGGGCTCCACGCAAGATCTCACCCCGTGGGGTCAAAATGATCACAAGAACGGTGAGCAAAAATCCCAGAACCACACGGAGGGACCTAGTGAATGACCTTCAGAGAGCTGGGACCAAAGTAACAAAGGCTACCATCAGTAACACACTACGCCGCCAGGGACTCAAATCCTGCAGTGCCAGACGTGTCCCCCTGCTGAAGCCAGGACACGCCCAGGCCCGTCTGCGGTTTGCTAGAGAGCATTTGGATGATCCAGAAGAGGATTGGGAGAACATCATATGGTCAGATGAAACCAAAATAGAACTTTTTGGTAGAAACTCAACTTGTCGTGTTTGGAGGGGAAAGAATGCTGAGTTGGATCCAAAGAACACCATACCTACTGTAAAGCATGGGGGTGGAAACATCATGCTTTGGGGCTGTTTTTCTGCAAGGGGACCAGGACGACTGATCCGTGTAAAGGAAAGAATGAATGGGGCCATGTATCGTAAGATTTTGAGTGAAAACCTCCTTCCATCAGCAAGGGCATTGAAAATGAGACGTGGCTGGGTCTTTCAGCATGACAATGATCCCAAACACACCGCCCGGGCAACGAAGGAGTGGCTTCGTAAGAAGCATTTCAAGGTCCTGGAGTGGCCTAGCCAGTCTCCAGATCTCAACCCCATAGAAAATCTCTGGAGGGAGTTGAAAGTCCGTGTTGCCCAGCGTCAGCCCCAAAACATCACTGCTCTAGAGGAGATCTGCATGGAGGAATGGGCCAAAATACCAGCAACAGTGTGTGAAAACCTTGTGAAGACTTACAGAAAACGTTTGACCTCTGTCATTGCCAACAAAGGCTATATAACAAAGTATTGAGATTAACTTTTGTTATTGACCAAATACTTATTTTCCACCATAATTTGCAAATAAATTCTCTAAAAATCAGACAATGTGATTTTCTGGATTTTTTTTCCTCATTTTGTCTCTCATAGTTGAGGTATACCTATGATGAAAATTACAGGCCTCTCTGATCTTTTTAAGTGGGAGAACTTACACAATTGGTGGCTGACTAAATACTTTTTTGCCCCACTGTAAGGGACACCTTGCTGGCGGGGCCGGCCAACCTGATTGCCTTCACCCTTCCTGGGGTGGTGAATTTTTTTAGCCCTTTTTGTGTATGAGATTATTTTTTTTAACTATCTGACTTGAAACTGATTTAAGTAGATGTGAATGGGAATAAGTTTACCTTATATTTTCATACAATGTGTTAATTCCATTGACATTTTACAGACTAATTTTGATTCTCACGGTAATACGGGACAAATTACGACCCTTTTCAGGTCAATACGGGACGCATACTTTTGTTTCTAAATACGAGACAATTCAGTTTTTCAAGGGATGGTTGGCAACCCTAATTACGACAGTTTGGTAGAATAATAAAACACCTTAAAGTTTTGAATCTTTTTATTTTTATAATGGACAAAAATAAATGACTTATATTAAATTGTAATTTAATTTTCACTTATTCTGGCTGTATGAATTTAAGCATCATAAGAACATAAAAAAAATCACAGCAACAACAAAAAATTGCAAGAAACAATTAGGGTTGTCCTTCACTGTATAAGTACATATTTTATCTAACAGTATATTGTTATTGTATTTGAGGTTTTTATTAATGATAACAGAATTTACAAATAACTTCATCTGGGTAGTTAATATAATGTCTTTACAAAGACAAGTTCAAGCATTTAAAATTCACCAAAGATTTTCAATATTCTAGGATTGAAATTATTAGGAGCAGTTGAAATGTTGAAATGGCTTTAAGTAAAATCTCTCCCTTCTTTCAGTCACCGCTTTTAATTCTTTTATTCCTGTTTTTTTAAGCGTCCCCTGAATGTATCCATGAGGTTGAAGGCTCCCAGGTACTCGCCCAGTAGAATGCCCTGCTTCATGGGTAGGATGCTGTTGACAGAATGAAAGAAAAAAATCAGTTTTATATACTACATACACACTTGACTGGTTTCATTGTGCTTCTTCAAGGTGAAAAATCCAGATGGAGCTGACATGAGAACTGCACCTCAATCAGCATGTGCTGTTTCATTTAACCTTCACCACTCTCTCTCTTTTTCAGTGAGCGTAAATGCACAGCCTGAAATATAAATGTTCCAGTCTGTCCGGCACCTGGACCAAACTGGGTCATACATCAGGAGACTGATGTCAAATACAGCAGCTGATCAACAAAAAAATAGCTGAAAAAAGAAACAGTTTATTATTTCCACCAAGGACATCATGTTTTAGTTGGCATTGTTTGTCTTTAAGCAACATAACTTGAAAAGTCATGGACAGATTTTAATGAAATTTTTTTTTAATTTTCCAGAATGGGTCGAGAAACAACTGATTGGATTTTGGAGGTGATGGCATGGCAGGCTGATGCACATCTGCCCAAAGAGGTGACCCCACCCCCCCACCCGGCACTGCAGCAGCACGTCTACACAGGTGGGTCCTAATCCCCATGATTTTCCAATCTGTTTAATATGTCACACAATATTTGTGAAAAAATAGAATTAATTTACATGATTTTAAGACTTTATACAAATATTCATCAGAAAAAAACAAGTCTAAGCACAAGTTCAACCAGCAAATAGGACAGTGTGTTGCATGAGATAAGAGTTGTCACATATTCCAACTAGATTGTTGCATTAAATATCCAGTACCTATATTCAGACTCATGAGAATACATGTTTTATGTTTCAGCCTAGAACAGCCCCGAAATTCCATTCAGTTGAGTTCAGAAGTTAAGAAGGAACGTCCTTGACATGTTCATGCACAACTTTATGGTAATGTTGAATGAATAAAATGCAACATGCAGAAACTGTTAATACAAAATTTAAAAAATGTATCTGAATATATATTGCACACATACATGTACACACACACACGTTTATTTATACCTACATACAATACATACAGACAAGCAATTTTTTTTTTTATTGATTAGTATCCTGCCACAACAGGCGGCCAACCTCACTGTTATAGTAACCGGCCAAGTAATTGCAGATTACCGTATCTTGCTCTCGCAGATAAAATAGCATCTACCCGCAGACTGCGGATCAATGAAATGCACTTTCTCACCATGCACCAAGAACCTCCTGGTCCATCTCACTGGACCAGACTCCAGGATTATGTGTGCCCAGTAAGTCATGCAGTGTCACACACACCTCCACCATGACAGTTGCATTCAGAGGCTGAATGCAACCATCACCTTCTGACTCATGGTCCAGTTCATGGAACAGGGTTTTTTTACTGCCTATTCAGATGGTGTCTGTATCAAGAGCTGCCCCCACCAGCATTGGCATCTCCAGGTTTTCCTGCCGCTCCAGTATGAAAGCAGCAGCTACAACCACCACATTTTCAGCTGCAACTTTAGAATGTGTAGCTGTTGTCCTCTCACCATAAAGCCGTCTTGAAAATCAGAAGCATCTGCAGAAATGTCTGAACATGCGTGATGATCAAGTATTTGGGAATTGGATGTTAACCACAGCTGAAAGCTGTAGGATATTAGTAATAATGACTTGAACTGGCTGGTGTCCTCATGGGGCACCCTCCTGCTGGGGGCGGGGCCACTCTGCTCTCTTGAAGACAAATAACCTGCAGCTGCTGGTGGTTCCTGGTCTGCTTGGGGCTGCTGTGCTCCCTGGTGTTCAGACCCAGTGCTCTGGTGCCCTTTGGGCCGGACTGGTAGCTGGTTAAAACCACAGTCTAGCTACACTCTACCTTTTCTGTACAGTTATTCCATGATAAATTTACATAAACACATACACGTGTATTTATACATATAAACATGGACAAACAGGCTTGTGCTTAGACACGCTGGTGCACACACATGACCACATGCACACACACACATGAGCAAACAAACCTTTGTGTATAATTGAATGAAAGGTTGGGATAAAAGTTGGAAAGACATCTGTAAGTCTGATATCTGCTCACACATTAATCTCTGAAAAAGCATCAAGGGGGTCGTGGTTTATTGAGTATGTTGCCATGGTAACCTAAAATTCCACAGATCCATGATAGTTCATCTCTGGTAATTAACCCAGTCAGTTAGATGTGTCACACGTGTCATCACAGGTCTTACTGTCTGTCCTGTGAACATCCCATGGAGAAATGGCATCACCGTGGTCACATGGTAAAAGTTATGCAAAAGATCTTTAACCCTATAATGACCCATGTATCATATTTGCTACATAGTTTTGATCATTTCTAACATGGTCGCTCCCAGTAAATGATCCACTTGCCTTGTTTTTCAGGTTAAATCATCATTATTATATGGATGATTATTATTAAATCATCTTTTATATTAAAATTAAACCGTAAAGACGGCCAATGTAATAAATGTGATACAAAAAATCTATTATAAATAACATGATACAGCAAAAAACGTTTGTGAATTTTGTTCTAAGGCTTCGTAAACATCCCAGTTCCAAATAATCAGAATTTTCTGGCTATTTTTTAATAAGTCGGGTCTTACAGGGTTAAATATGTGATGGACCCATGTCATGTGACTTGTTCAAAAGTTGAAAATTGAAAGTCTGCTGAAGTAGTAAAATGAATTTGAAGGTTTTGCAGCAAATATCAATGCAAAAAAGGTGGAAAAACAAATATTTCCAAAAGTATGAGATAAACAGAAAGAGACAACAGCTTTGTGCTTCAGGTAAAAGGTAAACAATCCCTAAAAACATTCAGTTGTAACTGGAAATAGAAAGAAAAGGAATCTTATTTTGAAAGTTTTAATATAATCCCATGAAAGTGTATTTTTGCACTGATGCGTGTCGATCTCACGACGCTCTGAGATCCAACAGATCAGAATCAGCTGGATTTTATCAGCAGTCAGGTGGAATTTTTAATCTAGTCCTGAGATTTCAAGTTCTAGATGTTCCAAAGGTTCATCTAGGCCCGAGGCTTCAGATTAGGTAAATATAAATATATATATACAATATAAATGCTAAGTAATTTAAAGCAGTACTGAATAACTTCTCCACAGCCGTATCTCAGACAGTTGTTGCTCGAACCGGTGTTCTGCAGAAATATGCGACCTGTTGAGATGTGCTACACACATGTATCCTTCTACAGTCTTGACTTCAATAAACAGATTTATTGTTTATTTTTGTTTATCTTTCTATAGACATGACGACTGGCCAAAATCCATCAGTGTTTGTCTCTTTCCTGTCAGCTCAGACCCCAGTCGGCTGAGGCAGAATGCCGCCCATCCTGAGCCGGGTTCTGGTTCTGGTTCTGGTTCTGCTAGAGGTTTCTTCCTGTGAAAAGGGAGTTGTTCCTTTCCACTGTCACCAATCGTGCTGCTCAGGATGGGGGATTGTGCTGAAATAACAATTCAACCCAATCAGCTGGTTCCTTAGATAGAAAATGTTTTATTATTAATTGGTTGATTTTTCTGTGACATGCCTTGAAATGACTTTGTCATGAACTGGCGCTTTATAAATAAATAAACTTGACTTGAAAACTTGTTTCTATATTTTTCCATAAATACATTTTACCAATAAATAAATTCTTCCAGGACAGAAATACTAAATATGATGTTATTTTTACTTTATTTGCATTGTCAGAGCAACAGGCAAATGTTTGGACACACCCAGAGGAGAAGGACCCAACAATGGTCGATAAGGACCCAGAGGGCTTTTATATAGAAAATATCTGGGAAGGATCATAAAAATATGTTTAAATAATTAACAGGACACACTCACTATAAACAAGAATACTGTATAAACTTTGAAGGACATTTCATTATGAAATAAGGTGTCATTTCGTACTATGGAGGCATTTTTCTTCAGGGCAGCATAAATCAACATGACACCACTTCTGGCTGAGATCCAAATTACGGAGGTTATTTAGTCTATTGTAAAGCCATCGGAGGGTTGAGAGTGATGGTTAATATGAAGCTGAACATGTTTTTTTGGGGGAGTATCCACTTAGACAAGTTTTTAAAGTTATTTAGTACTGCTTGAAGACAATGTCTCTGCTACATTTTACTGTTATTTACATTCTTAAAAATCAGAGAAAAGGTTAGAAATGGCACCAAACAGGTTCTAGTGCTAAACCAGAGTTTAGCATCAGTTTCTTCAGTTTCTACCAACAGAAAATCGGAATGTAGAACTGAAAACTGAGGTCATCTCAAAACTGGTGTGTGTGTTGGTTTGACTGGCGGTGAGTAAAATGCATTCAGACACCCACCTCGGTTTTAAACTGTGTTTATAAATAGACTGGTAATATTAAAACACGGTGAGACAAACACTGTAATTTGTGCAGATCAACTAAGGTCCTCTGCAGAAACTCAGAATGAAGCATTAGAGGATCAAACGTTTACTTAAAGAAATATGTGACATAATAACTTTGTTCTGAGTTTGTTCTCGGCTGTGGAAAACCAAACTGATTAAGTCTCTTTTAAAGAACTTTTAGTGTCATAGATTGATCTTCCTCCATGTGTTAGTTTTTAAAATGGTTGGTAAGTTTTATTGGAACTAAGAAAAAACAAAAGCATTCAGAAGCTGAAATATAAGAACAAAAGAAGTTTCTCAAGATCTTTGTAACAGAATTATCTCTACCTTCTCGTTCCTGACAAGAAGAAACAATCTCTCCCATTCACAGCAAAAATACACAACTCTTATTGAAGACTTGGTTTCTTTCAGAAACACAAGCAACTTATAGACATGGAAAATATGTAGTTTAATATTAACTGAATGTTCTTAAATCTGAAAGTCATGAAAAATGATACAACTATATTCAACTGATATACAGTCAAAATACAGGCACCCATTGGATTTTTATTCTGATAATGAAATCTTGAATGACTGTAAGAAAGTGTGAGATTTAGTTACACCCACTGCATCTTGGTATAATGTACTGGAACAAGTCTCAGTGCAAACAATAACATACTTTCTGTCTGTGCAGCAATAATCTCCACAAAAGTGTGAATAAAAGTATGGAAACCATTAATGTAAAGAAGCACACTTCTCTACAAGACCAGTCCAAAGTTGCTTCTTTAAACATACTTCAGACAAAAGCAGGGTTGTTTATTTTGGTAGAAATTTCAAAAAACAGATTTAGCACAAGGCAATTAATGTAAACATACTGATGCCTCATTCAATGCTGTCAAAAGGTTCTAAAAACATAGCTTTTTATTATTTCTCATAAACTTGCACCATGTTTAGTTGTGCACAGATCACATCAAAGAAACACCAAACCAAAGTAAGTGTACCCACAGGAAGTTCTAGGTTCTTAGAGACAGTGCACATGGTACATGAACATACCAGATATACTCAGGGTCACATTCAGTATTTGAATGAAAAGACGTTGTTCACAAGTAACTGATATGTCCAACATTTCCACATATCAGATTAACATCTGCAGGTGTTACTTGTAGCACAGACTTTTATTTTCACTGTCTACTTCAATTACCAATCCCAGGTAAGCATCAAGGCGGGAGGAAAGCTTCCACTGTAGAACACTGAGAAGGATAAAGAGGATAAAGAGGAGTCAATAACCTGCAATTTATTCTTCTGGAGGTGGATCTTCATCAGGAGCAACATGCTCTGCAGCCTTTCAGTCTGTTCCTGTGAGGAGCTCTAGTCTTCTTTGACATGACCCCTGTGTAGCTCCTGTGTGGCTCTTTGAAGCTCTTGATGATAATTCTCGCTCTGGATCTTGACACTTAGAATCCTTGTGATAACTCTGTGTAACCATCCCCTGCTTTATGAGCATAAACTATTATTTTTTTCTCAAGTCTAAACTGATTCATTTTGTTTTATACTGTGTGTAAATTAAAGAGATTATCTTTAGTTTTAACTTTATTTTACAAGCTTTAAAGGTGGTATATGGAACAGAATAACACAGCACAAAGCCTTCAGCCATCTGGGTGCCAGGCTCATTAACCCCCTCGCACGCATGCTCCGATGCTGAGGTCGACCAATATTCCTCATCAAACCCCCTCTGATTCCCGATCCGAGCAGGACAATAAAATATCATGAGTTCAGTTCACTAATCATGCTCTCCAGCCCCGCTGATCACACACTGACTCTGATAAAAGCAGCTCCTACCTGTTTGTAGCTCAGTCATCGATTCAGTCCGTGGCAAAGAGTTCACAGTTGCACCGCGGCTCCAAAACTTCCTGCAGTCCCTATTAAAATCCTCTCTCCTCCTCCCACACCATCCTGCACGGCCCACTTATCCAATAAAATAAAAAAAGCAATAAAATCCTCCGTGGTGTGTCTTCCAGTCGAAAAAGTGCCCCAAAGTGCTCCTCCACTTCAGCAACATGCTGCAGCTACGTGTTAGCTAGCTGCTAATAAAAAACGTTTCCACACAGAACTTGCTCGTCACATGGGAAACTGCCTATGGCAAGCAAATAAGGTATATAATCACCACATGTCCCCGGTGCTTCCAGCAGCTTGATCTGCAGACTCCACAGTACCAGCCTCACTGTACTGGACTATTTACTGTATTAGGCAACCCAAAATGGTGCCCGCTGCTCTGCCAGCTATTGGCTGGTAGATGTAAACAAAATGCCAACGTCGTGCCCGTCAAAATTAATATTTTATAAAATTTTACTTCAAATATAATTTTTAAAGTAAATACCACCTTTAAGTGTTACAAAGTTAAAGTAGATCATTGCACAACATTGATCTGGTCTACGGCTCAATAAAAGATCCGTTCTTAAAAGGTCCAGTATGTAAGAATTTTCCAGTGAAATACTCACAACAGTCTAATGTCGCACTGATGTTGAAAATAAAGTCCCAGTCTACCAGATCTCGGTCTCAGCCGGCTGGTTGGTCTCTAGTTTCTGTCATTTTAAAAAAGCTAACCCGGACCAGAATCATTATTTACACGTCCAGACTTCCTGGTTCCATAACGAATCACATGTGAGTCTGCAAGGCTGCCAAGTCTTCAACACAAGCAGCTGTAATTCTACAAGGACCAGCAGCAAAAAGTAAGAAACCACCACATCCTTCCAACTGAGCAGCCGAGCTGCACGTGATGGGGCATTCAAACGCACTTAGAAAAACTCGACACTGAACAAATAGACCTTCAGACATTCACAAAAACTAAACAACTACAAGAGAAACAAAACGAGGATCAACATCAGAACTGGCAACCCAACAGAAAAATCAGGGAGGGGAGGGGTGAGTGGCTGAGAGCGAAACTTTTTTTTTTCTACATGAACTGTAGGATTTGACAAAGTCTAATTCTTATATACTGTACCTTTAAAGGAACCAATAGTTTTGACTTTTGTTTTTGCTTTTGTCTGCAAAGTCAAATCATGTAAACATCCAGAATAAAAGTAGTATGTTTAAAAACAAAGTGTTAACAGTTATTTTCTCAGTTTAACCTCTACTGGGGAATATTGTAGACAAGTACATTTTCATGGGGGGTGAAATAAATGTCCTCAACTATTACCAGCTTCACACTATTGCAAAGTACTATACACATATGTGTAATGGTGAGAAAGAACCCTGTTGGAGATTTTAAGGTTTTACGATGTTGATAAAAGGTCACAGGTCATGTTGCAGGAGTAAGTGAACTGAAAGAGACCTGGCCTGAATCAACGCTTCTGTGTTTATCTTGGAAACCAGTTGGTTTACGACCTGTGACTGTTGTCCATCCAATTATGTGTTTGTTTACTACACTCTGACTTCATTATCTGACCCACACTTGTTTCCCTCCCTTGCTCCATCCAGATGGGAGGTGACTTTGTGAATAAAAAGGCAATGCAAAGGTGGACACACCAGAATCGTCTCAGCACCTTGGTTGGGGGTTCTCCTTTGCAAAGCTCATTGAAACCATACCTCTGTGTCTGACTGATAGTCTTCTTGATAGTTATTTAACTTAGGGGTATTAAAATATCCTGACAACCCCCCCCCCCCAATTCAGTATCAGCTAAGACTTTATTTTGACTTATTAGAAAAATATTAGACGAGGTCTTACAATTATCAATGTGTTAGATCATAAATGAGAGCACATACAGTAAACTTCTGTCATCATGATCTCAAAATCTGTGCACTAATTCTTTTCAGGGGAAAATTTTAAACGAAAGGTCCAAAACTTACTTCTTCAGAGCAGCAATGACGTACATGGTCTTCGGCAGTAACACGTAGACCTGGTCTGTGAGTACAGCATGGATGATCTTCTTGGCTACGTTCTCTGCATTCAGGATTGGTAGGAGTGTTGGCCACCTGTTTCATGAAAAACAAAACAAAAGAACAAAACAAATGGAAAACAACATTAGAAGCAAACTCAACTCAGTTCAAGTCATTTCAAAGTACTTTTCAAGACTCAAAAATGACTTAATGAAACATTTTAATTAATTGTAAATAGTAATCCGATTCAGTAAGTTATGAAATGCCAAATAATAAAAATTTTCAATTGGTTGAATCATCAGTCAGTCATTTCAAGTCCAGTCCAGAACCAGGGTGACTGGCCTTTTGCCTCAACCCACTGGGGTCTAAGAAGACATCAATCAGTCGAGGCAAAACTGTTCCAAGAAACTAGGTTACTGCTGATTCAATTCAATTCAAATCAAACATACTTTATTAATCCCCAGAGGGAATTTATATGTTGCGGTAACTAATTTTTTCCATAGGAGAGTCAGAGGGTTCTGGCTGTGAGCATGAAGGAGCTCCTGTAGTGGTCTGAAGAGACTTTGTTGTGGAGCTACTGTGTTGTGAAGAGGATTCCATGGGATTTTCACAATGTTTTTCATTTTTCCAAACCTCTTTCTTTGCACAATCAACTCAAAAACCTATTTAATAATGTAAGGTACAGTTTGGTGCTCCTGTGCTGCTGTTCAGACATACAATCATTCAGTCTCACAAACTGTGGTCTGTTTGTGTGGTAGTACTTAATCCAGGTGATTGTGAAGGCATCTACCTGTGTCTTCTGTGGTTCTTACACAGTAAAACAGGCTGAATTGTGTTAAAGACACTGGAGAAATCAAATAAAATGATCCTCACAGTGCTGCCTGCTTTGTCCAGATGACAGGGACATTTGTCTCTCAACTACATGTTTTAAAATCAATGAAAGTTATTTAAGTCAGAATCATGGCTGTGCTAAGGGAGCCCCAGTAGTACAACCACTGTGGCCAATTCCTAAACAGAAATGGAAAAGAATACTGAACTCCTACAAGGGAACAACAACAAGACACGAGTTCAGATATGTGGATGATACATGGGACAAAATCCCAATCCAAGATGGAAATTCCTTCAATAAGCACATTAACTTGTTTATTGTTACACACAACATCAACTTCACTAGTGCAGATGCCAAGAATAACAAGCTACCTTTCATGGACTATTTAGTGCAAGTGGAGAAAGACGGAAACCTCAAAGTTTAAGTTTACTAAAAACCTACACAGAGACCAGCATCTTCTTTTTGACTCTCCTCCTCCACTGAAACACAAACTTTCTGTTATCCAAACTCTACAACATCAGGCTGAACATGTCTCCACTAAGACAGAAAAGAGGGACAAAGAACACAAACATTAAAAAGCTCTTCAGGTCTGTGGATACCCTAACTAGGCTTTCATCAAGTTAGCCAAGAAACTTTGAAAGCTGACTCAAACAGAGGAAACACAAACACCAAAATGTTTTCATGCCATATGTTGCTAGGGTAACTGAGAAACTCAAACCAAACAGGACTCTCAGACAGAAACTGGTTCACACTAAAAAGGACTATACGGAACAGGGGTGTCAGTGACTCTTGTGTCTTTAATGACCTTGTTCATACATTTGTCACAACAACTTATAAATATTGAACTTTCAAACCATGATCAGTATGAGTCATAATACTTTGCATGAGATGCTTAGTGAGCAGCTCAATGGAGAAGTAAATGACAACATAGCAAAGTCACCTTTTACATTTAGTCTGGCAGATGTGAGTACAGACAACACAAATACAAAAGGCATGGTCATCCATGTCACAATCAAACCAGAGACATCTCAAGTTGTCAAAGGAGAAGCCCAAATACTCTCATATCCAATTCAACTGCTTTGCTGTGCACCTGGCCGATGGCCCTATGCCTCATTTGATACTGAATGCTTCTACAATACCAAGGGCAGACAGGTCATCACAGCTCATCATCAGTACACATCAGGTGGGTCTCACTGGTAAACCACCACTGTGTCCATCATCAAGGACCTCAAGCTCTTCTACTCAGCAAAGTCCAACCCTGTGCAGGTTGGATCTCACCTGAGCTGCCCCTTGACCCTGATCCTGTCTGTGGTGTTCATTGGCAGGATCTCAGGGTAACTGGTATAACTTGTATATCACTTTTCTGAATATGTAGTCAGGTTCACCAGTTCCAGGTACAAATTGAGACAAATACCAGTTATATTCATTTGAAAACAAAATTGTTGGAAGATGTTAAAGTGGAGGAACCTACTTGGTTTGGCATCCATCAAACATTCCAGTATTGATAAAGTAGGGGCACACAATTGTAGTCTTGATCCCATCTTTCCCTGTTGCCAGCAGCTCCAGGCCAACTGACTCTGCAAAGCCCACAGCTGCAAACTTACTGGCACAATAGTCTGTAGGGAGAGTAATAAATAGATCCAGTGGTTAAAAAACATCACAAGTTAATATAAAAAATATTCTTTCATTGTTCAAAAAAATGTTTGCTAATTAGATCTCTGACTAATACTGCAGATTTATAAAAAAATTATGAATGTTACCATCTTTAGATCACACAAAATAACTGATATATACAAATACAGCCATGATATGATGTAAATCAACCAAGTATATTGTTTTACAAACAGGTAATAACGAAGAATACCTGCACCAGCAGATTAAAAGAGTACTCCCAAGTACCCTGCAGCTGTAATCTGATAAACTTTCAAGTTCATAGGATTTAGCAAATTGGAGAACAAATTCCACAGATTATCCAAAAAGCTTTCAAAAAAAGGGCAACAGGACTTTTTTTTTCCATTCAGGATGATTGCAAATTAATGGTGAATGGTGGTGAATTATTAACGTGTATTCTTGTTGAGTACCTGACTTTGATCAAACATCTGGGATCTGTTTTGGATTTGATAAATTGTGTGGGAGTATTAACAGTTTTGTTTTTTAGGTCAAGCAACAGCCACATTCAGCTTAGAGAAAAGCTTTTACTAACTTGAATCGCTCCATCCATGGAATGTTTCCTAAACTGCATATTGACTTTCCAACTCCAGGGAAATAATGTTTTGGACCATGTTTGTCAATGTCAAGTCTGCCCCCATTGACCCCTACCAGTTTGCATACAAGTCCAATCATTTGACCAATGATGCAATCTCTACTGCCCTCCATTCAGTCCTCACATATTTGGACTAGGGCCCGACCGATATATCGGCCGGCCAATATTATCGGCCGATATGGGGGTCCAGGGTGATATCGGCTATCGGTAAAAAATTGCCGCTATTTTCCAATATTATTTATTGATTTATTTTTGTCATATATGTGTTTCTGCATCTCCACTAATGAGAATGCCCTGTAAATGTAAATGTAAAATGTAAATAAATGTTCATAAAATAGATAAACTTGTCTATTATTTACATTTTTTGGAATCAGTGAATAATTCAGATAGTTCATGGTGTCTAAAAGGTAGACATGAGCTTAAGAATGAGCTTAGAATGCAGTGTTTTAGCTTTCAGTAATATTTTTGAACATTTTTCTGGTGGATGGATTTATAGGCCATTATATCGGCTATCGGCCAGCTCTAAAGTCTTTATATCGGTACCAAAAAATACATATCGGTCGGGCCCTAATTTGGACTTGGAGGACTCTTATGTAAGAATGCTGTTCATTGATTTCAGCTCAGCATTCAACACAATCATCCCCAACAGCTGATTACCAATAACATCCCTAAAATTTTATTTTATTCTGACTGAAAATCTCCTGTGATCATTTATCTGTTATGATCACCTAAACAGAGCATCTGAAATCTGCACGATTTCAGACATCTGGACATTTTTCACTCATAACTGCATTTTAAGTTTCAACCCAAGATGATTTTCCTAGAAGTGTTTATTTAAAACAGTAAAAAACAGTAAAACAGTAATGTTGACCAATTATTTGATCCATTGAATAATTTGATCCGTCACACTGACTCCACCCTCATGCAGTGTCTTGTCAGCTGTGACACTGTGCGGTCTGACTGAGGCATAGTGTACTGTAGTGTCACACACACTGTTGAAGAATAGAAGCTGCTCTGCTCAACAGGTTGATTTTGTTAGCTAATAAAAACAGTTCCTGTAAGCTGAATAATGACCACCACTACCTCTCCCGTAGTCTTTTTTCCTTCTCTCTCTCACAGACACCCACCCCAACAGGCATGTACCTTCACACCCTCTGTCACCCTCAGGCATCAGTGCCAACACCATCGACAAACAGTATGCAACCATGAACACAACATCACGAGAGGGTCGCTACAGTACTTTACAAAGAACTTCAGTGATTTATCAGCAACAAAAACCATGAGCGAACCCTTACCAGCAGTAAAAAGACCAAAAGGTGATCTGCCTGAAGTTAATATTTGAGGTGATCTGTGCTGAAAGGAAAATAAAGTTTTTCGTAAAACAAGTCTAGAAATGATGCAATTAATCCACTTCAGCAGTTCACATGAACAAGTGAAACAGACTGCCAAAAATACTGAAAATGAAACAAACTGAACCAACAGAGTAAGAAAGCCGCAGTTAAACCTATTTTTGGAATGAAACAGTCTGTTTTTTTGTTTTTGCATATTAAAAAGCGTAAGAACAAAACATATCAGCAGGATTCTTCATTCACACTCAGTAAACTCGTGCATTTAGGGCTGCTAGTGTGAACAAACCAGACCAACAGGGACTCAATACATCGCTGTGCAACTGACTGCTGAACTTCCTGACAGGGAGACTACAGGCAGTATGGGCTGGCAGCAACACATCCAGCACCATCATTCGGCTAGGGTCTGTCGCAGGCGGGGCCTGTTCACGGCTCCCCCCATCTTCGCCCCCCCTAGGTGTAGACCCCCCCACAAGGTTGTATACTGAGCCACCTCCTCTTTGCCCAGCTGATCCATGACTTAACACCAAGAAACAACTCAAACTTCCTCATTAAGTTTATGGATGATACAACCATGATGGGTCTCAACAACAGAGATGAGTCCTACTCCAGGACTGAGGTGAGCCATCTGGCCAAGTGGTGCAGAGACAATCTCCTCCTGAATGCAGACAAAACCAATGAGATTGTTGTGGACTTCAGGATAGTGCACACCCAGCATTATCCCTTAAATCATCAATGGTGCATCACTGGCCATGAAAGCTTAACAGTGACTCTACTTCCTCTACAAACTTAGGAGAGTCAGGGCCCCGCACCATCATATGCAATTTCTACCAAAGCATCATCAAGAGCATTCTGACCAGTTGCATCACTGTGGGGTACCAAGCCTGTACTGTGAGTTGCCAAAAGACCCTCCAGCCCATAGTTAGAGCAACTGACAAGATTGTTGGCACTTCTCTCCCTTTCCTAGGACATCTAGAACACCGGTCTCACCCACAAAGCCCTCTGCATTGTGGGAAATCCCACTTGCCCATCATACAGCTCCTACAGTCTGCTGCCATCGGGGAGGAGATGTCTCTAGCAGAGTTTCTTCGACGTTCACTTTCACTTCATGATAGCACCCTGTGAGTGTTTAAAGGGAGTATCCACAGCCTTGTGTTCTAAAATTCTGAGGTACATACAGCGTTTTGGAAAGCATTTTTAGTCTTCATAGATAATTAGACTAGAATTTTATATCTGAAGCAAGACTTACCAGCCAACCCATTGACTCCAATAAGCCCAGCAGAACTAGCAATGCTGACAAGATGGCCATGGTTGTTGGCAATCATGGCAGGAAGAAATGCCTTGTAGGTCTAAACAAAAAAAAAAGAACAAAGTTGAAACCACGCCTAGCATGCTACTGGCTAAAAGCTGTAGCATAAGATGTAGCAAACAGAAAGACAAGACGTCTGACGTTACCATGCGCAGCGGGGCAGAAAACGGTATTCCTTGTACTCATAGGCTAGTTTGTTAGCCAATCTGAGTACAGCAAATTCGAACAATGAATATGAACGAGCTGCTGACGAAGCAGCCTGACAAAAGGAACCGGAACCACCCGAATTTTAACGCAGACAGATTGAAAGGTCCGTTAATAAGTGTTTCTTAACATTTTTTAGATATAAAATGTTTCATATTACTGGTTAATACTTAAGAAATAACCACAAAGTCCTGAAATGTGTATGAAACGGCCTTTTTAAGTATTGTTGTTGTTTTAAGAATTACGTTGGGCACTGCTAATATTTTTAGGTTTAGGGATCGTTGTAAAAGTTTATTTTCTTATCTTAAACCCCTTTAAGTTTGAAAAAACGTTTAAAATCATGTCTGTGACTCTCTGAATACAAACTAGCAAATTTACGAAAGTAGTTTTATCTCAGAGGATTTGGGCTGATGTTTTCTGTGCTTGTAAGTTGTGAAAAGGACAAATGGGATCACTATAAAAAAAGATTTTATGAAAAGAAATCCTTAGTGTCACCCATGCGTGAAGTCTGGAGAAGGAACCCTTAAAACCTCAGACAGCTAGAATAGCTTGCTCAGAGGAGGAGACAGAAAATCACTGTGATAAATACACTGATATAATGAGTCACATACACCCACTTATTCTATTACAGTTGAAGTTCAGATTTTTTTCCTGCTGTTAGTACAAATTAGGTGCTTTTTATTATTATCGTAGTGGTTGTAAAATTTACTTTTGTTTGTATCCAGGACTTATGGTTGCTTATATACTGAACAACTTGCCAGTTGTTGCAAGCACTTGATTGCATGTGTTGCTCATAGGGTGGCCCAACCAGTTATTATTAAGAGGCAGTTTTTTCTGACAGTCACATAAGTTTAGATTTTTTTCCCCTGAAAAACACACCTTCATTAGGAAACTTAGCGTTTCTTGTTTTAGCTTTTTGTATATTAAATTTGTTTGATGATCTGTCACAGTTACGCATTAAAAACAACAGCAACATAAAAACTAAGAAGGATAAACATTGCTTCACATTACTAGATGCTCTGTAACATGCAGTTTTTTATTAGATTTATAGGGGGGGGGGGGGGGGGGGGGAGTCTAACAAATAACTTAAATTGCTAAATTAAAAACTAGTTTTGACTGGCACGACTTTTTTTTTTACCATTTCCACGCAGACACACATGCAAAATGTTGCAACATATGAAAAAGTGCAGCACAAGAAACAACTTGAGATTTAAAGAGTAACACTTCACAGCTATATCATTTTATTAGCTTGCTAAATGATTTACTTTTTGAAAATATGTAGTACGTCACTGGTAAAAGGCTGTTTATTGTCAGTACAAGTGCTGCTAGTACTGAAATGCTATTAGCAGCATGGATCACTGCACTGATGCAGCCTGGTGCAGCACACTGCTCAGCTTTTCACCTGTTCATGTCAGATGCATCTTTCTCTGCGCCGGGCCACAAGAGTTTCTGCTCCTCTTTTCATTCAGAGCTATTTTTTCATCATGGGTAAGTAAGTAACATAAAAAAACAATTGAAGAGAGTTTGTTTTAGTAACTCCTGCTTTTAATTTGACATCGTTCATCTTGTCTTCAACACTTTCTCTCTCTCTTTCCCCGTTTGTTTAGACACCCAAAAACCCGACCATCCTCGACATAGTCCGCACACTCCATTGCGCTGTGTGTGTGTTTGTGTAGGTGTGTGTGTTTATTTGCATCTCTGTAGTCTGTTTAGATACACAATTATGATCGCATTTGTCAATCGCGGTATTTTATTATGAAGGATTGCTATTATTTTTGACCGGATTGTCTCGTGTGTCTTGGTGTTATTTCCAGAATTGATGCAGAACGCTTGCGGCTCGCGCAAAAAAAAGGCCAGACACCAAAATGATCAGTTAACAGCTCTCCATGTCTGGTGTGATCTACACCGTATAGGTTAAAAAGGGCACCGAATGGAAACGGTCTCGGTTCTGCTCCGCTTCGCTTCTGCGTGCAGTGTTAACCAGCCCTGAGGTCTAAGCAAACTATGTAGTACGTACAGAAGTGTGATTGACCAGCTAGTAGCCAATAGATAATAAAACAGATCTGTTATCTATTGGCTACTTTAATATTGGCTACATTAATTAATTAATGATTAATTAATCATTAACTTTACACTGGCACAACTTGCAGGTGTTTACTGAAAAGTAGGACAAAAAATATAATTTGGTTTGTAATAAAAAATACTACTCATCTGTCACATGACTGACCCAGAAGTGAGCCATTGTGTTGACCTCCATGGTTTTCTCAATTAGGGAATCTGGAGCGTCCATGAATTTCTTTCCGGTCACAACTCCAGCATTGTTTACCAGTATGCTGACATCACCCACTTCCCGTTTTACCTGCATGAAGAAAAATTGCAAAAAGTTTTTGCGTGTGAAAATTATTAGGTAAGACTGAGATGAAAAAAAACTGATTATGTTTACTGGAATCACTGCAGAATAATAGGCAATACAGTGGACGACGATTATATGCACAAAACTGCTGGGCACGTTCCTGTGTCATAGAGAATCCATACGATTATATGCACAGCTCCGACAGATATATGTACAAAACATTTGGAGGTTTCATACATGCATCTCACTGAATCTCACTAGTTACTTGACTGTTCACCTCCGCTGGTGTTCTCACACACACTGTCGCTGTCATGTGCCTGAAACTATGCTGCTCTGGTGTCCACGTGCACGTCTACCTGGAGCTATCAGAGGGTTGCCAAAAAAAAATCACTGACTGCTTCAGTGTGAAATAGTGTCAAAGTCTAACATTTGTTCTAGTTTTATATTGCCCCATCATAAGTTTTTAATATCTGAGATAGCAAATTGTTCTGTTCCTAACTGTAACTTAATCTGTGCCGTTACTGTGGCGTCCGTGCGCGCGCGTATCTGGTGCATCTGTTACTTACAGTGTCATAGTGGATCCACTCTATGAGTATATAACTTGGTTTGTTTGAGCGTTTTATTCTCCTAATACATTGTAATTGCGTTATCATTTCTGATTATCTGTTATCAATACCCATGTTTACAGTCCAAATGACCACCGATGGATAAATGCACACAACACTTATGGTGCGTTCACACCGGCCACTTTGTCAACGTCAAGCAACGCTGATAACGCTCCAAATTTGACATTTGAAGTTGAAGCTCATAACGCCTGCCAGCCAGAGCGCATAGGCGTTAAAGCTCGTAAAGCCTGACCGAAAAAGAGCACGAAGGCGGGGCTTCCTTTGTTATCGGATGTTCGGAGCTATGGCGGATCATATTGAGACAGTGGCTTGGATTTATTTACTTCATAGATCTAGACAACGTCGACGTCGGGTGCATCAGCGCAGTTTGTGGATACACCCCATTCTTCAGATGTGTTCAGAGTTTGGTGAGTTTAACCATTTGCTCCAGGAGCTACTTTTGGATGAGGTTCGCTTCCAGCGCTACTTCCGTCTGTCCCACTCCCAGTTTGATGACCTCCTGGGCCACATCGGTGCTCAAATCACCCACCAGGACAACAACTACAGGCGCTCTATTCCTCCCGAAGAGCGCCTGTCCATCTGTCTACGGTAATGTATGTATATATAATGTATGATTTTTGAAATCAGCGTTTTCTAGACTATTTCACATAACATTATTCACTACGATGAGACGCTCTGATTGGTTGACATACCGCTTCAAGAGCGTTATGAACGTCAAAAGTTCAGCTAGCTGAACTTTGAGCTTTTCTAGCGTTTCAAGTGTCAACGCCTGAAACGCTAGAAAAGCTTGAAAAGTTGCCGCTCATAACGCTCACAAAGCGCCGCAGAGCCGTTGACGTCTGTCTGACGCCCGTCCACCATAGACTTTACATATAAACTTGTCGCTTATGAAGTTGATGGTTGGGCCGGTGTGAACGCACCATTATATGCAAAAAACTGCTGGGCACCGAGGTCGTGTATATAACCATCACCCACTGTACAAGCACACAAACACTAAGTATTTTTTTTTAATCTGTATCCATATCACACAAATATAAGATCCTCTTACAGCCCCATTTTGCTTCCTCCAGAACATCCAACATGTTCCTTCCTCTCACATCTGTTACTAAAACACATTTGTAGGTTGAGCAGCTGAGTTGAATTTGTGGGATAAACCCACAAAAACACCAATATGTTGCTCTGGAATCTTACCTGTTCTGCAACTCTGTAAACCTCTTTCTTGTCACTGCAGTCACAGAGGTAATAGTGGACTCTGCTGGCTCCATCATTTTTGGCAAGCCTGGCTGTTTCCTTTAATCCCTCCTGGTTAATGTCCCACAAAACCAACACAACACCAAGTGCAGCAAACTCCTGAGCCATCAGGCGACCGATCCCACTGCCAGCTCCGGTGATCAGCACAATTTCTCCTGCAATGTTTTTCTTCTTTCTAGGTACCAGGAAGAAAATCAAAGCTTCCAGGTTGTACCAGAGAGACAGAAAAATGACTTGGATTGTTTCCAGGAAGAAATTCATGATGACTGTGGGAGACAAGACATAGAAGTTTAAAAATTATTAACTGCAAATTGGCAAAACAGGATTTTCTTGTATTCTTTCTTCTTTCTTCAATTTTCTTAACCCCCCCCCCCCCCCAAAAAAAAAAAGAAAAACAGATCCATACAGTGTGTCCATCATGTGTTCTTTCTGAAGACTGATTTGCTGGTATTTGTGCATTTATTATCAAGCTAATTAACTCAGTGGTTTAAAGGTGCCATATTACAAGTTTAAAAAGAAGCAAAATTTAAAGTTGTTTAAGACTTAGTCAAAGTCAACAGAGTAGCACTTACCTGCAATGTGTAATTTAAAGGTGCAATATGTAAGAATTTTACAGTGAAATAATCACAACAGTCTAATGTCCCACTGAAGTTGAAAGTAAAGTTACATTGTAACAGATCTCGATCTCAGCCGGCTGGGTGGTCGCTAGTTTAGTTTAGTTTAACTTTAAAACAGCTGGTCTGGGACGAAATCATTGTTTACAATAACTATTCCACATCCAGACTTCCTGGTTCTATAGCCAATCACATGTGAGCCTGAAGGGTTGCCAAGTCTTCAACACAAGCAGGCTGTGTCCAAATTCAGGGTCTGCATTATTCTAAGGTCGTATTTCAAGGATGTTACGTCACACCGCCGCGACAAGAACTGTCCAAATTCTAAGGACTCTTCAAATACTTCCTCGAAATGCGTACTATTTTATCCCCCATGACAAGTAGGTATCTATTCATGAGGTATTGTTTGTTTTTGTGTTAAAGAAAAAAAACTAGACAACTGAAATCATGTTGAGTATTTTCACATATGATGCATATTTTCTCCAAATATCATTATTATTATATCAGTTTTGCACTGAACACACATTGTAAACTTCTGTGTGCAGTGTTGAGCAAGAGAATGAAGAAACTGAGGTCCCCTGCTCCTCTGATGCAGTCTGCACCCAGGAGAAGGAGTGAATGAAGGAGTTGATGATCTACCAGGCCTTTCAGGAAATGCTGAGTTTTGAGTTCTGTGGAAAGCCTTCACAACCAGTCCAGGAGAACTATCAACACATCCCTGTTGCCACTGTTAAGAGAACCTTTGGCCCAAAAAAAACCCCAAATGGGTTCAGGTAATGCAGCTGGCATGGTGAGTGCACCTACGTCATACACGAGGTGTCTGAAAAGCCTTGATGTGTTAATTTATTTGTGTGAAAATGTCAAAAGGCTCCACTGGTACTTTTTTTAAAGTAACGTTAATGTTCTTTTCTGTAAAAAAGTTCCTGAGACACTATCGGTTTAACTGTATCTGGAAAGCTGCTAAAAATGTTGTGGTTTGAAAGGAATTTATAAAATTTGAATTATTTTACAATTCTGAGAGATCTTCTGTGAAATTTGTGAATTTATAAAAGTTTTGTGTAAAATCAAATGATTTAATGATTTTGGTTTATTCCACTTTTCTAAAAATGTATTTAGATGTTATATGACACACATGCTATTATAATTAGGGGTACATAAAATTTTGGAATTACCATGGCAACAGAATCCATGATAAATCAACTTCCTATTGTAGTCCTATGTAATAATCTCTGAAATTATCATTATATTCATGACAAACCCATGTTAATTTGATTCTCAGTCTCATCACATTTTCTTCACCTGGCAGCTGTCACACACTCTACAGGGGTGTCAAACTTCAGGCCTCGAGGGCCACTATGCTGCATGTTTTAGATGTTTCCCTGTTTCAACTGATTCAAATCATCTGCATTTCAACAAGTTCTGCAGAAGCCTGTTAACGACTTGTTCATTTGAATCAGGTGTGTTGAAGCAGGAAGTTTGACACGTGCTCTAGAATGAAGGTGAAAAATGCAGCTTTCTGATTGGCTGAGGGTTTTTCACTCAAGCCCAAGACAGCAGTCACTCTCAAAGTTTCTCGAGGAACTTCTCTAGTTCAACTTATTCAGCAACTTATTAGTTTGTTGATCAAGCAGCAATTTCATTGATGACATTTTAATGTAGGTCTTTACAGCCCGTTAAACCACTTTAAGCTTCATCTAATACAGTGTTTCCCAACGCTGGTTCCCAAGACATGGTCCTGCATGTCTTAGATGTGTCCCTGCTCCAACACAGCTGATTCAAAAGAGCCAAATACCTGACAACATCCTTTAACTTCTGAAGAAGCGTGCTAACTACCCATCAATTTAAATCATGTGAGCCAAAGTAGGAAAAATCTAAAACATGCAGGGCAGCATGCCCCGAGGACCAGTGATGGGAAACAACTGATCTAATGACACCATTTGTTGTCCTGACATGTCCAACTGTTCTGTGCTAAAACAATCAGCTAACATTGACAGTTTAACTGGTGATAGATTTTCAACTAAGCTGTAGCATCTTCTGCTAATTTTGGATAAAGTTTTTAAATGTTTTATGTCAATCATCAAATAATTCAGCTAATTTTGACAGTTCAGCCTTCAAACTTGAGCTCAGCTTAAATATTTTCATTTGATTTAGCACTCAGCATTCACAATGTAACACTGCAGAAAGTGTCTTTTTTTTCTAGTTGCTTTTAAGGATTTAGATACAATGAGAAACAAAAACTGCTTCAATGCCACGATGGAACATTCAGTGATCTGACGCTTATCTCAGCAAATGTACACACACACACACACACACACACACACACACACACACACACACACACACACACACACACACACACACACACACACACACACACACTTGTGCCGTACAGATAAACTGCTGTAGATTTATATTAATTTTAACTTTTTACTTGCTATTTTAAACTGTTGCATGTTGTCTAGTTTTGCTTGTTTTCCTGGTGCTTTCCGTGCGGGACAGCTAGGTAAATGTAAGGAGATGCAACCGCAGGCCCATAAAAAACAATTATAATATATATCATATATTGACAGTTTGCTGTTCTACCTGACGCCCTTCCGGTGTGCTGACAAAAAATATAGAAATAAAAAATGCAGAAAATTATAAACAACAATGAC
The DNA here is from genome assembly GCA_006937955.1 of Pachypanchax playfairii. Classification (NCBI taxonomy): domain Eukaryota; kingdom Metazoa; phylum Chordata; class Actinopteri; order Cyprinodontiformes; family Aplocheilidae; genus Pachypanchax; species Pachypanchax playfairii. Next base: position 1,118,296 of record SSNP01000132.1, read on the forward strand.
AAAACCTGTAAGTTCCCATTTAATTCACCAGACCCTAAACGTGTCCCGGGGAGGGGCATGAATTAGCGGTACACAGGTGTAAACGGCTTTGAGCCAAAAGTCAGGCTTGAAAATGGTTCATCTTCCTTTTTCACAGTACTGGTACATCAGTGAAATCCAAGTTCTATCTTCAGTATTCAGTCGTTCTTGTTGTTTTATGAAGGAGTCCAAACAAACAATCCCACTGTACTCCGCTTCATTTCCGCTATTACTGACGTAACTCATTTTTTATTCAGTTTTCAACACTTGTACAAAGAGTCAGACACAAGTCCTAATTAACTGAAGGTTTATGCTTTGCAGCTGTAGCAAATAAAAAAATCCGACTTTGTGCATTAAAGCTATCACTGTGAATTATTTCAGATTTAACCCGATGCTACATTTATTCCATATTAGCTTAAGGTCGCTTATGAAAACACGAGAGTCTTTCTGGATGTAACTGTCGATCTGTACAATCTATCAGCTATCTGCGTGACCTTTGTTCTCCACATCAGCTCGCAGGTTGTAGAAATTAAAACAAGAATAAATAATAAAACCTCTGATCTCACCCATCTGTAGATAAATAACGTACAGCTCGCCGCTTCAACACTAACTTTACGTACCGTTTTCTCTGAGGAGGGAAGCGAAGCTCAGACAAGTTGGAGGCGGCGTTTATTACCAGCCTCAGGACTAAAAAACATGAAGTGCATGACTTTAAATTGTAACAAAACTTACAAGGACGGGTCGGAAATGTTACGCCCCTTGCGTCATCACTTCCGCGCAAAGCACTATGGGACTTGGAGTGCGTAGTTGTTTCTCTCAACGTTTGTTATATACCTGAGAAATGACCTCGGTGATGTTGAAATAAATGTAATATTAAAAGGAATATGTTTTTCCTTTTGTTTTGTGCAAAAAGGGGGACTGAAAGTATCCTATTGATAATACAAAGTAATAAAAATGTCCATCTAAAGTTATCAGAAAACGTCTTGTGGTACATGGAGCGCTGTAAGTTATGAATTGCTCTGATAACAGGAGAAAATGAGACGTACTAGCTGGAAAATGTTTGTGTTTGAGGGTAATATATGGGATATGAGTTATAATACAAAATTAATAAAGGTATTTGTTTTTTATCAGAGTGCATTCTAAAAGAAACTGTGTCTCACTATGTTTTTGGCTTCCGTTTTATTTTCTACTTTTCTTGTAGTCCTTGACAGTAATTTCTAACTTGTGCAAGAAGGTAACAAAAGTCTGAATGCTACTTTTTCACTCTTATGTTGACAAATTTGTTTGCTAGATGGATCTTTTATGTGGGTAAAAACATGACGCAGTGAAGCAACTCCTTACACAAATAACACTGATACTGTCCTGACATTGCTGCCAGAGTAAATAAAGACAGCCGGGCCTTAACAACTGAGTAAACACCCTGTTTATAGACTTGTTCAAGAAAATTGATCATGACGTTATTATCTAAATTAGCTAGAATAAGCTCACGCTTACACTTCGGTACAGTTGTGGTTTATTTCTTACAGAACAAAAGCAACATGTGTAAATTGGACCAATTACATTCCTGCAAAAAGAATCAACTTCAAAAAGCCACAGTAAGCTGCAGGACAAGGGTCTCTGGCACAAGGGCTGTGGAGGGTAAGACTATCATACTAGCAGCAGACATAGTGCACAACTGATACTGAAGAAATGCCATGTAGATATTATTGGCACTTTTGTGACATACAGTATATTCCAAAAACACAATATATACAGCAATCACATAGAGTACAGAATTCTCTATAGAATACACTACACAGTAATAAGGAAGTTTAGGATGGGTCTGAGACAAACCAATATATGTGAAAACTGCATGGAAGACTCACCGGACAGGTATCTGCATGTGGTTTATACATTTTAACCCATTGTTTTGTGTAGAACACACCATCTCTGTCTCCCCTTTACTCTGCCTTCGTAGAAATGTCACAAACTTTGACATGGAAATTAGAGATTAAATAGTAATTTATTAATCCCTCAGGAAGGTTCCCTTTGGGAAATTAAAGGCAGTAAAAACATATAGTACAGTACAAAAAAATTACAGTGGGAGACACATTTGTAACCCTCAGGTCTTTGTAAGTGAAACAATTCTTCAGAACTGGAAAAAGAAAAATAACTTGAGCACAAATCAATGTAAAGTTATATTGTTGAGTCATTTTTCCATGGAGAGAATATCAGCTATCAACTGCATTTTATCAAAATATGACATTGTTGTATCATAATTTGTGATTCTAATAGAAACAGAACAAAGAGCTGCCTCCGATAAAGTACCTGAGACAATTAAACAAAGTTGTTTCCTTTTGTGAAAATGTTTGTAATAAATGAACAAACTATATTCATCCAACCAGTTTTATAACCTCTTGTTCCTGCAGGATCTTGGTGAGGACTGATGTTTATCTCCAGCAGCATGAAGAACTATCTCATGGATTGTTTGTTTGCTTTTATAAACCTAAAGGTGTCGTGGTCAGTTCATGCCTTCACCTGCTCCTACCTGGTTATCAGCTGTTATTGCTCTCACCTGCTCTCCCCTGATTCAGTGCATTCAGCAGACCTTTTTCCTCCCCTTCAACAGTAGTGTGAGAGCAGAGACACATTGCCAGTTAGTTGAATGCTCATGCTTCACTAGCCAGAGTTCTTCACTGTTGGTTTGTCCAACGTTTGCTTACATCCCCAGAAAGAGTGACATTGGATCATTCCTGGATTTCACCTTTGCCCACACCTATTAGATTGTTTGTTCTTGCCTGTTTGGACCACTTGACTTGGCTTCTGTCTGCTTCCCAATTGGTCTGCAAGTTTTCTAAGTGCTCTTGGAGGTTATGACCATTTGCTGGTCATTTTGGATTTGGATTTCAGATTACGAACGTTGGATTGTCTAAACATACAGTACAGACCAAAAGTTTGGTCACACTTTCTCATTCAAAGAGAATTGTTTAGATTATTCTGTCCCAAATCAGTGACATAACTGTCGGCAACTGACTGCTCTGTTTGCTCCATGTACTAACAACTACCTTTGCTACAGTGAAAACCTGTCACATACCTACCTGTGAATGTGAATACTTACCTCTCCTTCCCCCTGTGGTGGCATATCGTCATCCCTGGTGGACAATCTTTCTACTCGCTGCATTATTCCCCTGCAAGAAGAAGGTAACCAAGTCATTTCTCTTTGTCATATCACCTATAACTCACCTATAACCTGTCCTTGCTCGTCCCAGACGCTGCGGTTCCAGATGTTCACTGATATTCCAGAAGAGAGCTCCTGCCCCTTTTCACATTTTTCAATAAACATTCTTGTTCCTTTGCAGGGTTACAGTTGTGGTGCATCTGAGATCCCTTCACAAACCCAAACATTGCAAAAGGTGCAACTTTATACTTTAAAAAAGTCCCTTCCATTATTTATGTTTTTTCTGAGGTTTCTGTTGAATATTTTAGCTCCCCAGATGTTCTTACCTTCATACTGGGTGTGAAAATTGCACAATAACTAATATCAGGGAAGGATCATTAAAATATGCTTAAATAATTAACAGGACACTCGCCATAAACCAAAATACTTTATAAACTTCCAATGAACTCTCTAAATAAGTTGGCAATTCGCACTATCGCGAAATGTTTTGACAGGGCAGAATAAATCATCAGAACACCACTCCACCACAGTTATTAAGGGAACCAGTATCGAATGTCAGGAGTACCAGAATTTAATAACTAAATACATTTGTCATTAAATCGGGCAGCCGTGGCTCAGGAGGTGGAGTGGGTCATCTGGTAACTGGAAGGTCGCTGGCTCGAATCCCCGCTCTGCCCAGAGAAAAAGATCATCTGGCCATTGTGTCCTTGGGCAAGACACTTAACCCACTTTGCCTGTTTGGTGGTGGTCGGAGGGTCCGGCGGCGCCAGTGTCCGGCAGCCTCGCCTCTGTTAGTGTGTGTCCCAGAACAGCTGTGGCTACAAACATGCGTGTAGTTCATCAACACCACGCGTGTGAGTGTGGTGGAATGAGTGAATGACATACTGTAGTGTGAAGCGCTTTGGGGGTCGTAGGACCCGAGTAAAGCACTATACAAGTACACGCCATTTACCATTAAATAATTAAAAGTTTCTAATTTATAAAAAGTTATTTAATTAGGAAATAAATATGTAAATATTTATTCCAAAAAACAAATAATTCCATTACCTCTGCCAATGTTTTCATTGGCGGAGGTAAAAATCACCTTGTGCTCTAAAAAGATCTGAAAAATTCTTTATCTATACAGTTAAGATCTCTTTTCTATGACACCATCCAGAATTTCTCCCTCCCTATTTTTACTCCACCACATTCTGTAATACTTTAATGTTAAAATTGATCATATTTATAATCAGTTGCCTCTTACAGCCTCCTTATCTAAGTCTCTTTCATGCTTTGAGCTTCCATCTCAAACTGAAACATCAAACTTCATCTAAAAATCTGAATCTTTCAACTCTCTTTTAGACCTTTTCCTACTGTTCTAATTAAGGCTTGCTCCCCCCCCCCTTCCTCATTCACTCCTCTTTGATCTCTGGTGTAGTTTTTTATCTCTGAAAACAGCTGTAATTTCTCCTGGATTAAAGAAACCTGGTGCAGATGTAAAACATCTTTTATACCATCTCAAAATTTTTATTATTTATTTTTTTCATTTATTCAATCAAAAGTATGCTCAGATTATTTACATTCTATGGAGTACACCTCTTCACATAATGTTCAACTGACCGACAAGGCATAGGCTGAAGCTAATGCTTATATCGTCTACCCTTTTTTAATAACTTACGCCAAAACTATTTTTCTCCAAGATCCTTGAGAAGGTTTTTGTTTTCCAGGTTCATTCTCATGTTTCTAACAATAATCTCTTAAAAGCTCTTATCTGGTTTCTGCTCCCTCATTCCACTGAGTAAAAATCTGTAATGATTTGCTAATCGCAGCTGACTGTTGACCGTTCTCTCTCTCGTGGACCTGAGTACGACCTTTGACACCAATTCGCATAATAACCATCCTGAGCAGACTAGCAGTCAGTATCTATACCACTTGTTCTTTTCTTCAGGGTCATGGGGAGCTGGTGTTTATCTCCAGCAGTCATTGGCTGAGAGGTGGGGTCACAGTTCGCCAGGTCACAGGGCCACATAGAGACAGATGACCACTTGCACTCCCACCTAAGGACAATTTAGAGTTACCAATTAACCTCACGCATGTTTTTGGTCTGTGGAAGGAATCCAAAGTCCCTGGAGAAACCCATGCATGCACGAGGAGAACATGCAAACTCCATGCAGAAAGGACCCTGGTCTGGTTTCACATGCAAAGACCTTCTTGCTGCAGGGAAAACTAGGAAACTGTTTTTATGTGGAAAAAATAAGTTTATATCAGAGACATGATGAACAAAACATCAATGTGAGTGGATATTAAAATGTGCTCAAAATGGTGCAGAAAATAACTTCAACAAAAATGGATCTGGTTTTATTAGAGCAGGGGTCCGTTCCAGAAAGCAGGTTGTGTGACATAACTGGATAAGTTTGAGGGTAAGTTTGTAGATAACCTGAATTTTCTGTTCCAAAAACGGAGGTATCTTTCAAGGTATGTTAGTAACCATAGCAACTAAGTCTCTGAGTTAAGTTTGTTCCAGAGAGGTTTTTGAGCATGACGTGCCCTTTTGGTGATGATCCTGTGCAGCGTTTGGACTTTAAACAGAGTAATCTAATTAATTACAATTTCCAACATTGCAGCGCCGTTATCATTAATGAATGTAAAATGCAGTGCGTTAATATAAATCAATAAAACAAACTACATGACTAGATACACACAAACACATGGTTATATTGAGACTGGGTAGATAGACTAACGAGTTGGATACTATAGTCATGTGGGAGTGCGCTCACCTTTCATGCAGAGGATTATGGGTCACTACCCAGTGCTGACAGATCATGTGTTGAAGAATCAGTTTTATCACCAAGTTTTATTTGCATAATTCAAGGATTTTTTTTTTTTTTTAGTAACGCAGTTCACAATGTTTTTGTGTTTCATCTTGACTTGGTACAGAGCTCTTCTGGATCCAGACAGATTACATCTGATTAAACAAGGAGTCAATATATGTCTAAATCAATTTACAATATTATTGTACCCTGAACACATTGGTGGCAAAATAAAGTAAGTTTTAAAAGGTTATTCAAAATACCAAAAAACATTTTAAATTAGACATATCCTCCAGCACACCAGGAATAAAGGGTGGAAAAGTTTTTTAAATAAAATTTAAATAAGAGAGTTGAGAGTTATGATATCTGTTAAACTCACACATTTACTCTGCACATTCTCTCTTCTCTCTTATCTTTGACCAGGACATGTCCTTTAGTTCTCATATAAAGCATGTTACCATGACGACCTACTTCCAAATGCGTAATGTTGCTAAAATTAGGAGCATTTTGAATCAAAGAGATGCAGAAACTTTAGTTCATGTATTTATTACTTCTAGACTTGATTACTGTAATTCATTATTATCAGGGTGTTCTAATAGTGCTGTTAAAGGCCTCCAGTTGATCCAAAATGCTGCTGCCAGAGTTCTGATGAGAGTTAGAAGGAGAGACCATATTTCTCCTGTTTTAGCATCACTTCATTGGCTCCCTGTAAGGTCTAGAATAAAGTTTAAGGTTTTACTTTTGACGTATAAGGCCTTGAACGACCAAGCTCCAGCTTATATTAAAGATCTTACTGTTCCATATGTTCCTAACAGAGCACTTCGCTCTCAGACTGCAGGTCTGCTTGTAGTTCCTAGAATTTCTAAAAGTAGAATGGGAGAAAGAGTTTTTAGTTATCAGGCTCCTCTCCTGTGGAACCAGCTTCCACTTTTTATCCATGAGGCAGACACCTTGTGTAGTTTTAAGAATAGACTTAAAACTTTCCTTTTTACACAATCATAGTATCAATCTTAGTATTAATTATAGTCAGGGTTAGCTTGGGTTCTCCTGAGCTTTCCCTTTAGTTATGCTGCTATAGGTTTAGACTGCCGGAGGACATACTGACCACATTTCTTCACTCTGCTGTCTTTCTTTACTCTGGCTGCCTCTGAGGAGGGTGTATCTCACATAAACAAGGGATGAAATATTCCCACTAGAGCCATCAAATTGTTATTGCTTTTGATTGTTACTGCTGCCATTAACTGTTTCTCTGTTTATCTTTCTATAGACATGACGACTGGCCAAAATACATCAGTGTTTGTCTCTTTCCTGTCAGCTCAGACCCCAGTCGGCTAAGGCAGAAGGCCGCCCATCCTGAGCCGGGTTCTGGTTCTGGTTCTGCTAGAGGTTTCTTCCTGTTAAAAGGGAGTCGTTCCTTTCCACTGTCGCCAATCGTGCTGCTCAGGATGGGGGATTGTGCTGAACTAACAATTCAGCCCAATCGGCTGGTTCCTTAGATAGAAAATGTTTTATTATTAATTGGTTGATTTTTCTGTGAAGTGTCTTGAAATGACTTTGTCATGAACTGGCGCTTTATAAATAAATAAAATTGAAACTTGAGCTTTTGCTGCTGCAGCTGTTTTGCTTTTCTTTATAATTATTGGATTGAATTCTTCATAAGCAGCATCAAGACTTCCAAGTGAACTTCTGAAAAATATGCTGCTCCCTTTTTTTCCCCTTCACTGTCCATTGTGACTCGTGAATTCGGTGATCCATTGAGAGGGTCTTTATGTGTTCAGGGTGCGCGCTCATGAACTCTGGTTAATAAGAAGTAGGTTGATTAACCAGATTCTTATCAGGTGTTCTGGAACCAACATACTCAGGCTAAGCAGGTTCTTGGTTGATTAACCATGAGTTTGGGGTTTATCAAATGGTAAGTTGACCAAGCTTTCTGGACGGACCCCAGGATGGTCCAACTCCAGGCCTGGAGGGCCACTAGCCTGCATGTTTACCTGCTTCGACACACCTGCTACAGATGAATGAACCTTTAAAGGGACTGTATCCTGCTATTTTACAGTTTTCAACATCTGGGATCGGCACATATATGATAAAACCTTACTGTTTGAGTTATATTCACTTCATGTGTCCTGAAATATAACTTATATTCTCGAGTTATTCTGTGACCAGAAAGTAAAAACGCTCGGTTTACCTAAAACCTCGCCTTCCAAATGTGAGTGCGATTGGGCTGTTTAGAAACACTAAATAAACTCCTGTAACTCTCGCAGCCAAATGCACATTTTCGACGAGAAATTTTTAGAATGAAATACAACGAAATGGAGGTGCTAATTTGTCAGAGGACGCTCGGTGGTGAGGAGCGTCTGGAGGGAAGGACGGTCCACTCGCGACTGGATGCGATCCGACCCGGGAGATAAAACCAAGACTGGGATCGGACGGGTGAAGTGAGACAGGTTGTAGGCGAGGAGCGGGTTTCTGGAGGTAGCGACCGTAGTCGCTGACTGCGAGACCAGCAGCCAAGAACGAGGCGGACAGAGAGAGAGAGAGAGAGAGAGAGAGAGATCGACCGGGACACGTCTGAGGCTGGATTAATGAGGCGGTTAAACTGCAGCACGGAGGCTAACAGGAGCTCGTGTCAAACGGAACGTATGACTGAGCGCTGGCAGGGTGAGTGACTGTGTCTTTTATCCGGTGGTGGGATGGGCTGCGGTGACGTGGAGCTCAGCTGTAAAGCTGGATTCATACTGACATGTGATTAGCAGGGTCGAGTTGACAAGTCTTTATTAGCAGTTCATGCTAATTAAGAGCAGCAGGTGGTTGAAGTGTGGGAACTCTGGGCTACATGTAGGTGAGACATCTGCCGTGATGAGCTCCTGACAAATTGTTTCGGACTCTCGCAGCTCGCCTCGTACCTACTACAGGGGCAGCAGGGATTGGTCAGGAACTTCCTGATACAACACTGTGATGTAGAGGGGCTCAATTCAGCCGTTTTACATGAGCGAGTAAAGCAGCTGCTCAGAGCGCAGGTTTCAGGAGGATTACTCAGGAATGCACGAATTAAGCCAAAAACCACTCCGGAGGTCTTTTAAATAAAGAAATAGCATCACAACATGGTTAAAAGCTCCAAAAATGATACAAGACCTTTAACAGGATCCTGCAAGACTTGCTGAGATGTGACAGATTGGAATCAGGTGTGTTGAAGCAGGTAAACATCTAAAACATGCAGGAAAGTAGCTCTCGAGGCCTGGAGTTAAGCACCCCTGGCTTACAGGATATCATGGATGGTGCAGTGGGAAGAGAGTATTTCACAGCCTCACCTGGCACATCAACCACTTTAGGTTTCCCAGTGAGATCCTGTTGAAACTGTATTTAAAGCTGCACTTGGTCATAGTCTGACAGGAGCCGTGTACTGCCTGTATGCATACAGCTGCTAACTGCACTGGGGTTCCAGTCAGAGGGTGATAGTAGATCAAGTCCACCCTGAGTAAAAAAATTATAACCTTGAGTTAAAGATGCTAAATAAAGTTATTTGTTCAAATTATGATAATCAAAGAGGCCCTTCCATTAAAAACAGTTTTTCTGAGGTTTCTGTTGAATATTTTAGCTCCACAGGTGTTCTTACCTTCATAGCGGGTGTGAAAACAGGTCAACAACTTCTCATTCAGTTTTTATCTCTCAAACTACACAGGTGGTGATAAAACCCGAGTTCTAACGGCGTGTATCTGTTACGTCACAACTCCTTTGCTTTTATGATATACACAAATACAGTATGTTGAATCTCCTTGACCCAGTTTAGGAAAATACAATTAACTTTAATAAACTCAAAACGGAACAATACATTCATTTGGTTTTGTTATTAAATCTGCTGACAGTAAGGGTCAGTGGGATCCACAAAAAATTGATCCAGGAGTCAAGGCCATGGTGTGTTTTAGCTTTATTATAAGCTTTTCACAATAAAAGCTTCCTTAAGCAGGAAACAGTAAACATACTGTGACAATATCTGCATATTGTTTTTCACCAGTAAAAATAGTTTCATGTCACTTTAATTCGTCTTTGTTTGGCAGTTTAGAGTCTCTTCGTTCTTGCTCTTATAGTCGTTATAAACATCCAGTGTCCCATACAGGCCTTCTAACACAGCCAGAACTTTGCTTTGGACTGAATCCACCTGCTCAGCTGGGCAGTACTCATCCAGACTGGACCTGTAAACACATACATTGACAATAACATTCAACTTCTTTTTAGGCCACAATACAGTCAAATCCTGAGGTCTGAGTTCAGGTGTTCACCTGGACATAGTCACGAGTGTGGGTGTGGGTAATTCCTGGAGGAACATCTGCACAGCAGATACGAGTCTGTCAATCTCATCATCAGAACTGACATGGTGAGGAAGCTCCACCGAGTCACAGGTTAATCCTGCCTGGTGGACCTGAGAATGGAAGTGAGTGTAAGTAAGTAAGTAAAACTTTATTTATATCGCACCTTTCAAGATAAAAATCACAAAGTGCTTTACAACAAAGGATAAAAGCATAACACATGACAATAAAACCACTAAAAGAAATTAAAAGCAGATTTAAAAAGATATGTTTTAAGCTGGCCTTTGAAAGCAGCAGCAGTGTCCACAGATCTCAGTGATAAAGGCAATGAGTTCCAAAGTGTCGGGGCCGCCACGGAGAAGGCTCGGTCACCTTTTGTTTTCAGTCTAGAGTGAAGAACAAACAAGAGGTCCTTTGTGCATGACCTCAACACTCTGGATGGAGTGTAGGGGATCAAAAGTTCTGAGATGTACTCAGGGGTTTGTCCATGTAGAGCTCTCCATGTCAAGACAAGAATTTTAAATTTCACCCGGTAGGAAATTGGTAGCCAGTGAAGTTCCATAAGAAGAGGAGTAATGTGGCTGTATTTTGAGGACCTTGTTAATAGCCTCGCAGCTGCATTTTGAACAGTCTGCAAGCGATCCAGGGTGGCACCAGATAAACAAGTATACAGAGCATTACAATAATCCAACCGTGAAGACACAAAAGCATGAATTAAAACTTCCATCTCTTGTCGAGAGACTATGTGGCCAAGTTTAGCAATATTTCTGGGGTGATACATGCATGACCTAACCAACAGCTTGACATGATTTTCAAAAGTGCAACCTGAATCAAACAGTACTCCCAAGTTTTTAACAGTGGGCTTTGGAAATAGACCACGGGGTTCCAAGAACTCCGTAATTTCCTTAAGGTTTTTTTTTCATTTAGTTGCAAAAAGTTTTCAGCCATCCATAATTTAACAGCATTTAAGTAATTTAACAGACTGTGAAGCTTAGATATTTCATTTGGATGAAACGAGATAAGAAACTGTATGTCGTCAGCATAACAATGATACGAAATGTCCTTAAAAGAGGACAAAATAGCACCAAGGGGAAGAAATACAGCAAAAACAGCACAGGTCCCAGAACAGAACCTTGAGGAACACCTTGGGGAAATTAACCAGGCTGAAGAACCAGAAAAAACAGACATTTTAATGCAACTCTTCTGTGTTTGAGCTTTACTTTTCAGACTATCGGTGTTTAGAACAGATCCCACACTAAATGCTGTCTGTAAAAACAGGATTATACCACTGTTAGAAAACAAGAGTTCTCCTCCAGAGTGATGAAAAGGTCAGGCAGCATTGGCAGGGACCTTCTCACCCAGGATCTCACCTCTTCTCTCCCCTCAGGACCAAGCTACAGATCACCGTGCACCAAAACCAATTTCTTCCTCCAGACGTGTTGAACAAACATGTTTAACACCCTTAATGATAACACCCATAACTTCTTTTTCTAATTCAAGTAATTATATGTTTTATGTATAAACAGTCTTCAAACACTAATCAACAATCTGTGGTAGACTATGCTGATTGATGAATCTTGTGTCTGTGTACGATGTCTATTTATCTTTACATGTCCGCCGGGGCGGCAGTAGCTCAGGAGGTAGAGCAGGTCGCCTAGCAACCAGAGGGCCACTGGTCACTGGCTCAAATCCCACTCCCGCCGGAAAAAGACACTCGGGCAAGACACTTAACTCACTTTTCCTGTTTGTCAGTTCGTCCCAGGACAGCTGTGGCTACAACATGTGTAGTTCATCACCACCAAACATGTGAGTGAATGACAAACTGTAGTGTCCTTTGACTTGAAAGGCGCTATACAAGTGCAAATCCTTGACCAAAAGTGAACGAGTCATACATAAAATACATACATACATAAAATAATACTGTAACTGATGTGAAAGTATTTTATGTTGGTTGTCATTAGTAGTACATGCAGTTAATGAACAATATTCTTACCATTTCATAGTCAGGACAAGTGTCTCTTGCCTTCAAACTGGAAACCAGTTGAGTTAAAGAAGACATACTAAAAAACAAAAAAAAACAAAGAAAAGGTCAAATGCATCAGTGAATACAAATATTTCTGCACTGACTTCATTCTTCCTGCAAAACCATCAACAGTTACCCAAATAATAAGCCACATGTAACTAGGGACATCCACAAGACACTGGTTCTTGGATAGTACTGGACCCAGTTTGTGGGAAAAACCTCTCTGTGTGTCTTTAAGCTGAGTCTGGAACAGCAGAATGTTTCTGTGTACTTGTGCCAGAGGTCCAATGGGTCACATGACTTTAGACCTGCTGCACTGACATCACACATCATGACCTTACAGAGAATCATCCTGGACTAGTTGTGAACCATGGTCCAACCACTTCTTGACTTCACATATCAACCTCAAACTGGAGAGAAGGACACAAGTATCATCCTGCAGAGCTGCATCTAGATCAGTCAAGATATTCAGTCACGTTTTTACTTCTCCAGAGTGTTCAGCACTATCGAGTCAGTTCTTCTGAATGAGAAGCTCACAGCTATATAGACGTGGTCCTCCTTGAGTTTTGGATTGTTGATTCTTTGACTGGCAGACAAGAGTAGTTCGGTTTTTATTTTTCCAATCAGATAACAAGTGGAAGGCTGAGCTTTATTTCATAATCATTAGTGTCCAGAGAAGATTAAAGACCACATGCACAACTTTCAAGTTTAGTTTCTTAGAACACTAAAAAAATAAAAGTATTTACAGTGGGGCAAAAAAGTATTTAGTCAGCCACCAATTGTGTAAGTTCTCCCACTTAAAAAGATCAGAGAGGCCTGTAATTTTCATCATAGGTATACCTCAACTATGAGAGACAAAATGAGGAAAAAAAATCCAGAAAATCACATTGTCTGATTTTTAAAGAAATTATTTGCAAATTATGGTGGAAAATAAGTATTTGGTCAATAACAAAAGTTAATCTCAATACTTTGTTATATAGCCTTTGTTGGCAATGACAGAGGTCAAACGTTTTCTGTAAGTCTTCACAAGGTTTTCACACACTGTTGCTGGTATTTTGGCCCATTCCTCCATGCAGATCTCCTCTAGAGCAGTGATGTTTTGGGGCTGACGCTGGGCAACACGGACTTTCAACTCCCTCCAGAGATTTTCTATGGGGTTGAGATCTGGAGACTGGCTAGGCCACTCCAGGACCTTGAAATGCTTCTTACGAAGCCACTCCTTCGTTGCCCGGGCGGTGTGTTTGGGATCATTGTCATGCTGAAAGACCCAGCCACGTCTCATTTTCAATGCCCTTGCTGATGGAAGGAGGTTTTCACTCAAAATCTTACGATACATGGCCCCATTCATTCTTTCCTTTACACGGATCAGTCGTCCTGGTCCCCTTGCAGAAAAACAGCCCCAAAGCATGATGTTTCCACCCCCATGCTTTACAGTAGGTATGGTGTTCTTTGGATCCAACTCAGCATTCTTTCCCCTCCAAACACGACAAGTTGAGTTTCTACCAAAAAGTTCTATTTTGGTTTCATCTGACCATATGATGTTCTCCCAATCCTCTTCTGGATCATCCAAATGCTCTCTAGCAAACCGCAGATGGGTCTGGACGTGTCCTGGCTTCAGCAGGGGGACACGTCTGGCACTGCAGGATTTGAGTCCCTGGCGGCGTAGTGTGTTACTGATGGTAGCCTTTGTTACTTTGGTCCCAGCTCTCTGCAGGTCATTCACTAGGTCCCTCCGTGTGGTTCTGGGATTTTTGCTCACCGTTCTTGTGATCATTTTGACCCCACGGGGTGAGATCTTGCGTGGAGCCCCAGATCGAGGGAGATTATCAGTGGTCTTGTATGTCTTCCATTTTCTAATAATTGCTCCCACAGTTGATTTCTTCACACCAAGCTGCTTACCTATTGCAGATTCAGTCTTCCCAGCCTGGTGAAGATCTACAATTTTGTTTCTGGTGTCCTTTGACAGCTCTTTGGTCTTGGCCATAGTGGAGTTTGGAGCGTGACTGTTTGAGGTTGTGGACAGGTGTCTTTTATACTGATAACGAGTTCACACAGGTGCCATTAATACAGGTAACGAGTGGAGGACCGAGGAGCCTCTTAAAGAAGTTACAGGTCTGTGAAAGCCAGAAATCTTACTTGTTTGTAGGTGACCAAATACTTATTTTCCACCATAATTTGCAAATAAATTCTTTAAAAATCAGACAACGTGATTTTCTGGATTTTTTTTCCTCATTTTGTCTCTCATAGTTGAGGTATACCTATGATGAAAATTACAGGCCTCTCTGATCTTTTTAAGTGGGAGAACTTACACAATTGGTGGCTGACTAAATACTTTTTTGCCCCACTGTATGAGCTGAACACTCAAGTAGATTAGGAAGAAACAACCTGCAGCACTCTGACAGAGTGGTCAGCAGTACTGGAGCCCCTCAGGGTACTGTCCTGTCCCCCAGTCCTCTTAATCCCCTATACCAGGTCAAATCCATTAAAATCACAGTTTCTAAAAAGGATTTTATAATAAGGTCCAAATCTCATGTCTATTTCATTCCCTGGCTTATCCATGTCAATCAAGTCAATGCTGTATATTTCCATTTCATGTTAGTAACATTTATATTTGTGTTAATATTGAGACATATGGATAACAAAGTGAACTTCAGGCATTCATTATAAATAAAATACTCTTCAATTGTCAGAGAACACTCAGATGCACACTGTGGAACGAAAGAC
This sequence comes from Pachypanchax playfairii, assembly GCA_006937955.1. NCBI lineage: Eukaryota > Metazoa > Chordata > Actinopteri > Cyprinodontiformes > Aplocheilidae > Pachypanchax > Pachypanchax playfairii. The sequence goes on from SSNP01000132.1 coordinate 1,133,314, forward strand.
TGTGATGAGTCAAGTGAATCTGTCACACTGGGATCCGGGATTGTTTAATTACATTAGACTTGATGTTTCTGTAAATGACTTTTGTTATAAACTGGTGCTTTATAAATAAAAATGAAATGAATCTTCACTTCAGACTTCGGTGGATACGTTTCTTAAAAAAACTTGTGTTTGGATTCATGGTGGTGTTTAAAATTCCAACTTTTGATTAACACCACTGTTTCACAGCATGAGACGTAAAGGTTTGACACTGCTGGTCAGAAGAAAAACCCAAACTGGTTTGTCCAAACACTTTTAAAATGTCTATTTTCAGAATCAATTTTTCTCATCTTTGAGCACATCATGCCTACTTCTCTCTATTTGACAGGTAGAAGCTGGGACATAGAGCAGGGACAGTGTGGACAGGAGGACTTCTGGGAGGACGGTGTTGACTGCTGAGCTGAAGTCCATGAACAGCATCCTGATGTACGTCCCTGCAGTGTTGAGGTGTTGAAGGATCTAATGCAGCCCCATGTTGACTGACTGGATCATCCACTGACCTGCTAGTCCTGTATGCAGACTGTAGGGGGTCCAGCAGGGTCCTGTGATGGACTTCAGGTGGTTTAAAAGGACTTTGTGACCACAGACGTCAGAGTGACGGGTCTGGAGTTATTTAATCACTGGATACAGATTTTTGGGGGGGGTGGGGGGGGTACTCCTGTAGCTGGTGTTTTTCGGGCCCTCAGAATGTGAACTGTTAGCTGAGAAGTGACTCTTCAGCTTTTCACAGTAGAACTTCTTTTCAGCTCTGATTTCCTGGTTGAGTGTGTTTCTAGTCTGGTTGGACAGAAGTCTGTTCTCTTTGATTTGTCTAAGCTGCCTCAGTTTGGGGGTGAACCAGGGTTTGTTATTGTTGCATGTGCAGGTCAAACAACACAAATCTGCACCATGTTTCATTAAACAAAGTTAAAATGCTTCTAAATTTTTTACTGAACCCCGAACGTGTTCGATGCACTTTAAGTGGTAACTGTGTGGATCACTGTTTGTGTTTTTGTTGACTGTGCAAACCCTTCAGCATCAAATCATATGTGCAAAAATTGTAAACAATAAAAGTGAAACATATTATATTAAAGTACATGCACAGAAACTTTACCCAGGGTTGCTGGCCCATCGTTTAACTGTTTCTTCCCCATCATCTTCTATCAGATCAGCAAATGCTGCTTCCAGATCTTCTAACTGACGTATACGATGATCAACACACTCACTGACCTCGTCCTTCATGTGGGAGAAAATGTCGTGTTAATCAGTCGAGTCCTCAAGATGCTCTTAAATTCCAGCACAGTACTCAGACACCAATAGTTAGTGTCAGACAAAATATACATATGTAAAAGATACAATATTTAATGATAATACAGATCTCTCTACATATGTGTAGATGTTTGATGGAACTGGATGAACTGCTCTGACCTCATCAGCACACAGACCAGGTCCTCTGAAGTTGTAAAGCTCCTTTAGGATGGAATATTCGTCCTGGAGACAACATAAAGGTCAGATCAGTTTTCATGAGTCAATATTCAACACAAACACTGTCAGACATTCAGTTAGACGTGTGTCCATTTGTTAAAACCTTCTGCAGGAACATCAGGGTTACAACACTTCAGCAGATGCTTGATTGTTTCTATCAGCTGAGTTACAGCCACATCACTGACTTTTAACAGACAGGGTCGGACCTGAGCATATACGATTTGGGCTATTGCCTAGGGCGCCATGTGCTGGAAGGGGCACCAAATTCCAATTATTATTATAATAATTGACATAAAGGCATTTTATCTGTTGTAACGTTTTGTAATTGTTTACTGTTAATATTGTTTTAAGCATGTTTTCTATTGCACTGCTCTATTTATAGTCTGTACAATTCATGTTAGTTTATATAAATATTTACTGCAACGTAATCCAATTATTCAGTTATATAGTTTCTGTTCCAGACATTAGGGGACGCCAAAACCTTTTTCACCTAGGGCACCGTGCAGCTCAGGGCTGTTAAATCAGTACTAAACAACTTTTCTGCAGCCGTGTTTCAGACGACCGTTGCTGGAACAGGTGTTCTGGAGCTACCTGTTGAGATGTGCTATCGATTCCTTCTGCACATGTGCCGTTCTACATTCTTGACTTCAATAAACAGATTTAAAGTTTATTTTTGTTTCTATATTTTTCCATAAATACATTTTACCTATTAAATAAATTCTCCCAGGACAGAAATACTAAATATGATGTTATTTTTACTTTCTTTACATTGTCAGAGCAACAGGCAAATGTTTGGACACACCCAGAGAAGAAGGACCCAACAATGGCTGACAAGGACCCAGAGGGCTTTTATATAGAAAATATCAGGGAAGGATCATAAAAATATGTTTAAATAATTAACAGGACAAATAAACAAGAATACTGTATAAACTTCTAATAACATCTCATTATGAAATAAGTTGTTAATTCGTACTATGGAGGCATTTTTCATCAGGGCAACATAAATCATCAGAACACCACTTCCTGCTGCGACACGAATTACTGAGGTGTAATATAGGAGGGTCCAGAGTGTCTAATATGAAGCTGAACATGTTTTTCGGTGAGTATCCACTTAGACAAGTTTCATACAGTAACTGTGACCCATTTGAGCTCTGATATCTATATTTGTTTGAGGTAGAAACCTTTTTGTTTCAGTTTGAAAATGAAAAATGATTGTTTGTAAATGTTTTGCTGACTTTTTACTCTGGATTTGAAATCTTTCCAACGTTCATCTCTGTTTCAGTTCCAAAATATATCTACCAGTCATTTTAGCATTAATAAAAAACTTTTACAAATATTTATAAAAACATCAGAAAACACAGACAGTTAAGGGAGATTATCAAAATAAATTAAAAACTGTCATGATGTTATGGATATGTGATCAAACACACAGATAATCTGTTTCATGTACCTCTGTATATAATTCCTTAAAAGGATTTTTACAGGAGAAGAAATCCAAGTCGATGTCCAGGACGTATAAATCTGTTTTACTGAGAAATGAACTTATTTTTCCAACAATGTAACTGGTTGATCCTTCATCCTCCTCATGAGCTCCATTTTTAAAGCCTGTCTTTACTTCCTTGCTGTTGCTGCCCTCTGCAGGCTGCAGGGTGTCAGTGTCAGCTGAGCAGCCGTGAGAGCAGGACGCCTCCACGTCCTTCTGCTCTGTCCGAGGTTTCTTAGTAAAACATCTGTCAGGATTCTTCTCTGTGTCGCGCACTAAAACAGAATGTCAGAAAGAAATACTCATAAATAAAACTAACCAGAGTCAAGTGACTGAATATTAATGAAATGTAAATATCAAATAGTAAAATTGTTTGATCTCAGGGACAAAAAAATTCAGTTAAGTGATTTTTTTTTATAAATTATAATCAAAAAATCAAAAAACGGCGACCATCCAGTTACCATGACAACCTGCTCTCCCTCCTGAGCTACTGCGTCCTAACCAAACCAACTCACTCTCTTCATCATATTGTTTTTCTGACTTACGGTGTAGAGAGTGAGCAGCTAATAGTATTGAGAGAACATCTGTCTCGTACATGTTCAGGTACAAATTCCAGATCCACGACTGCAAGGCTCAGCTAAGAAAAAAAAGAGAAGCTCTGTGAATGTTTGCTAATTCTTTGAAATATTTCCCTAACAGCTGCAGCCCAGTGAGATACAAGACCTGTCCGTAAAACATCTGGAGAACCAAGAAAGGAAATTCACAGTGTCATTCTGCTCATCTTTAGGATTGCTTCATCTAAAAACCAGTTTCAAGAGTTTGCACTTACAAACAAGTGTCTCGAACAAGCCACAGTTTACATTTAAAAATAAAAGTATTCTCAATTTACTGCAGAAACTTAACCTCCAATACAGTCAAAGCAGATACCTGGAACTGACTCCAGTGGTGGTTTGACAGGATCGACTCTCACCACCTTTAATCTGAGAAGTTTGGAGTTCTCCAGCTGCTCATTACAAACATAAAGCCCATCACTGAGGAAGTAGCTGTCTGTACTGGTCACCCTGCAGAGGAACAACAGGACAGGGATCAGCCAACAAAGACACAAACACACCGAGACAGAACCCAACACAAGAAGGGGAAAACTCATAAAGGTAAAATACAACTAAAACAAACAAAAAAACATTTATAAACTATAAAGCATTAGCAAATATAAATGTTTTGTGTTCACCAGTACAAAGAGAAAACAGGATAATCTCTTAAAGAGACAAAATCATTCAAAAACTTCTCAACTTGATTTATAAAAGAAAAAACCAACAGCTGCTCGTATCCCGGCCATCATGTTAGCAGATGTAGAACCTACATTAAAAGAGGAGTGTAGTCAACATGTAGTAGTTTGTGTATGTAAGGAGAAATACAACACTGTGCAGCCATGATTTAAAGGAGGGGAGTGTCAAGATTTTATAGAAGAGAAGAATCCACCTACAGGCAATTAAAGATGCAAAGGCAACAACATTGTCTTAAAACAGATAGCTATATGAGGAAGCATCAAGGTTCACATCTAAAATGTTGGAGATGGACTTAAAGACGCCATTTCACACAAATTTCAGGACTTTGTGGTTATTTCTTAAGTATTAACCTGTAATATGAAACATTTCATATCTAAAAAACGTTAAACACTAATTAACAGACCATTCAATCTGTCTATGTGAAGATTCGCCCGGCTTCAGGCGGCAACTCATTAATATTCATTATGCTAATTTGCTGGACTCAGATTGGCTAACAAACTAGCCTATAAGAGCAAGGTATACTGCTTCCTTCCCCCCTGCGCATGGCAACAGCGCACCAAGGCATTGCCCCTTTTCCACCAACAAATCAGCACGGCGCGCTTGAGAGCGGTACAGTATAGCGCGGATCAACTCGCTTGAGGCGGTGGAAACATAAAGCGGACGTAAGTGGGGATATGGGCGTGCCCATCTGGCTATGAAAAGTGGCGCGCAAAAGTCTTTGTCCGCGACGTCACAGCGCGTGAAACAACAACAACAATGGCGGATATACGTGTGTTTTTGTACTTTGCACTCTGTCTGTGGTTCATTTTGGTTGGTTTGATTTTTGGTTCTTGTGGAGGAAGTCGCCATTGTCCAAAGTCAGTTGTATTTTAAAATAAAATATTAGTATGGTTGCTGGGAGTTTATTTTAAAGCCTTTTGCGGGAGCGCTTCTATATCACACCACGTGAACGCCACACACAGCCGGGCCAATCAGGGGCTATATCTACGTAGGTAGTCGTGTCACTGGTAGCAGTTTACTGGACCAATCAGTAGACAGGTGGGTGTGTGGGCCCGCTTTGGGCCGCTTCGGACCACCGAGGAGGTGGTTTGAAAAAAGAGGCCAGGTTGGCGCGGAATGACGCAGTTAAGACCCGAGAAAGGCGGTGGAAAAGGGTCCGCAGGGGGCTAAAGTGAACCGAGCCGGACCGTGTTCTGTTGGTGGAAAAGTGGCACAAGTATCTTCCGGCTTCCTGAACCAGATATGGTCAGTTGCTCCTTAGAAATAAAACACACCATACAACACAAGGGGTAAATTCAACCCTAACTGTTGTAAGAATAAATCTGTCCTGAAATAATAAGGCACCCAGACCCAAAATTCTGTTTGCCAAATACCTCGGACAGGACAGGCTACAAAACAAAAGTGTATCTTCCTGTTTGCTACGTCTTATGCTACAGCTTTATAATAAATAAATACAAATATCTGTGTTCTGCTGGTGGATGTTTATATGGCTCCTGCTGGAAGGAAAAGGATCACAGTAATATAAGAAATCTGCCTCACAGCGTTTCCTGTTTGTCTTACCTGATGGTGTTGGTGGACGAGTCTCTGCCTACATTCATCATGTGCTCTCCTTCTCTGATCTGCTGGGACCAGTATGGATGCAGCCACGCCACACAGGACACATGACCAGCATACACCATGGGCATTATCCAGTTTTCTATACTCAACTGGCTGAAAACAAAAAATATCAAACACAGAGGTGTAATCTGACCAGCATGCAGGTCACCTTCCTGTTAGATCACAAAACCTGGATCTAGTTTTACAGAAAGATAGAAGCTAATCACTGAACAGGTGTGTGTTCAGTCATTAAAGCAGTGGTCCCAAAACCCGGACCAAAGACTGGTATCAGTCCGTGGGTCATTCAGTACCAGGCCAAATAATGAACTCTTATTATTTACATTTTATTTATTATCTGAGTTTGAACTATGTTTTAATTTGAAAGATGAGCAGATCCTGATGTCAAATCCATCTATGACTTACTCTTGATGCATGTCAAGAGGTTTGACTCGTGATGCATTAGAGCTAAAAACACTAGATATTACATACATAGAAACAGTCTCAGGGCTCCCACTGACTCAGTGATACGGTGAGCTAATGTTAGAAAAATATTTTTATTCTCATCATGATTTTATTATTGACTCTAACGTGTTTAAGAATACTTCATCTAGTGTGATAAACTTATAGTGCAAGAGAGCCATGAACACGTGATTCTCTCCTACGATAGAAGTAGAAAAATATCTTGACCTGTAGAAACTATGAAGGAGCTTCTAGTCCAGGCTCTATGTGAGGGAGCCTCTATTAGGGAGTTCAGCGTTATAAGTTCTGAAGTAATAGACAACAAAAGGTAATTTTATTTGTATAGAACACTTTCAACTACAAGGTAATTCAATTGGCTTTACATGAGTCATTGATAAATTTTGATCTGCATGTGTGCTGCTTCAAAACCACCTTGGTGGGAAAATAAACATGTGATTTTGTTAATTGTTAAAGGTACACTAAGAATTAGACCTTGTCGTCAAAATCTGAGTCCCGCAGGTCATGTAGAAACAAAAAACGTCTGCTCTCAGCCACTCACCCCTCCCCTCCCTGATGTTTCTGTTGGGTTGCCAGTTCTGATGTTGATCCTCATTTAGTTTTTCTTGCATTTGTTTAATTTTTGGGAATGTCTGAAGGTCTATTTGTTCAGTGTTGAGTTTTCCTAAGTGTGTTTGAACGCCCCATCACGTGCAGCTCGGCTGATCAGTTGGAAGGATGTGGTGGTTTCTTACTTTTTGCTGCTGCTTGTTGTAGAATTCCAGCTGCTTGTGTTGAAGACTTGGCAGCCTTGCAGACTCACATGTGATTCGTTATGGAACCAGGAAGTCTAGACGTGTAAATAATGATTCTGGTCCGGGCTAGCTTTTTTAAAACGACAGAAACTAGCGACCACCCAGCTGACTGAGATCCAGATCTGTTACAATGTGACTTTATTTTCAACATCGGTGGAACATTAGACTGTTGTGTGAGTATTTACCTGTAAAATTCTTACATACTGGACCTTTAAGAAGGGATAGACTTCATGAACCTCCTCTATAAAATATCTGAGATCACATTTATTTTATCTAAGTTTTAAAAGGTATGTCACAAAAATGAAAAACAAAGAGGCTTAAATTCAATGTAAATAAGTTATTTTTTGAACAGTCATAACATCAATAATTAAGAAAAATCTATCATAAACCCACTTGAGTTGAAAAGATAAGTGATAAACCATGTGCCATGTTGTGATGTCATCAGGTGAAAGCGTCTTGTCTTGGTCAATGTTAGTGTGAATGTAAACAAACATGGAGAGTGACTGAGACTGAGATTTAGAGAAGAATTAAGTGAAATTTCTGACGAATTAAATTGAAGAAGAAAATAAGTTTGTGTTTTAACATTTGGGATTACTGGTTTAATATTTTCTAAATTCTGGCTCATTAAGTGTTTAATAGCTGGATGATCCTCCTGAGAAACATCTTCAGATGATGTTCAGACTTAATCAGTTTATGAAGAAACAGATTTTTATTAAAAAGTCAGAGTCATCTGATTATTCTCTCTTCATCTGGATTCTCACCTGTTCTCTCTGAGCTGAGTTTACACAGACAAACACAGTCTGAAAACCGAAGAAGGAAATTTGCCTCACCTGATGATGTCACACACTACTTGAGGAAAAATTACGAGATCAGCCATGATCAGCCAGCAGACAGTAAATTTAAAATTTGACTAATTTTAAATATTGCAGGGTTTTTTTGAAATGTAACATTAAGGATTCCTAAAGCATAAAAGATTTTTTTAGCATTAATATCATATATTTTATTGAAATCGTATCAGATACAGCTTTCTCATTTAGTACATGTAAGGTTCAAGGTGTCTCATAAATGTAGGAGTTATTTAAATAAAGGAAACATAAGTTACATATTAAAGAGCTGCATTTATATGAAACAAGTCACTGTTACTCAATTTCTATAATTAAAATGAATTAGTAAAGTAAATGGTGTACTTGTATAGCGCTTTATTCAGGTCCTACGACCCCCAAAGCGCTTCACACTACAGTATGTCATTCACCCATTCACACACACACTCACACGTTTACTAACTACTAAGTATTAACTTTACCCATGAAATTACTTTTAAATTAAATTATATTGAGTTCCTATTACTCACTTTCAATGTTTATATATATTTTGACTGTTTATGAACCACCAAAAACTACAGAGGTTTTGAAAAACAAGGGCAATGCTGCAAATGATCTTCATAAAATTTATGATAAAATCTTTCAACAAAAGCAAGTACATGTACAACTTTATAACAATATAAAGTTGTACATTTAACACTAAACGTACCTGAAGAGCTTGTCCTTATCGAACACCGTGTCAGCAGACATGTTCACTGGAATGAGTAAGTCAGGATGGGAGTCTAAATGAAGCAGCTTGATGTCGCTGAGCGGGAGATGTCTCGATGCAATGGCTCGGTAGATGTGACGCACCACCTGCGTTAAAATACAACATCTTAAGTTATTTACTCTCCACATAAAGTAACAAAACTACTAATAGTTTTTAAACCAAATTACCTGTAGTAGGTATACACCGATACCGGTACTGAGTATCGGCCCCGATACTGTCTAATGTACTAGTATCGGTATCAGTTAAAGTTAACCGATACCTAAAACATAGAAACTCTGCAATACTTTCATAGAACATGTTTATTTTTAACTTTTGAATTTAAATTTTGGGGTCATTTCTATTAATATTTTACTTTTTCTCTAATTCACCATCATTACTTGTAACAAGCAGAGAAGAGAAGAAAATAAAACCTTCCAATTCACTGCATTTTTTTGTGTGTGTGGTAGAAGTATCGGTATCAGTAAGTACTTTGATCCAAATATTGGTATTGTATCAGTTTGAAAAACGTGGTATTGTTGCATCCCTAATCTTTAGCATGTAAACATAAAGTTCTGGTTCTTGCCAGGTATGTGTTCAGCTGTAAGCGCCACATTTCATACAGAAAAACACAGGGAGCCTAACAGCCAGTATTATTACAGTACTAAAGCTCAGGTTGAGAATTCTTTAATAAATTATGTTCTCTAACATGTAATTTTTGTGTTATTTGACTAGAGTAACCACTTCCAGATAAACTGGGACAAAAGTGTCACAACAGCAGCTCGTTTCAGAGCACAAAGATCCTTCTAATCAGAGACGAGTTGTTCATTTCAAACTCCGGCTGCTTTTTATTTATAATATTAACATGTTTCTCAGTTCAGAACTTCTCGTGTTGAGAGAAAAGAGGAATTTTGCCTTGTTTCTGTGCGCTATTTGATTACAGGTCAGTTTGTTAATAGAAATTAACAAACTTTATTAGGTACACCATGCTAGTAACGGGTTGGACCCCCTTTTGCCTTCAGAACTGCCTCAATTCTTCGTGGCATAGATTCAACAAGGTGCTGGAAGCATTCCTCAGAGAGTTTGGTCCATATTGACATGATGGCATCACACAGTTGGCGCAGATTTGTCGGCTGCACATCCATGATGCGAATCTCCCGTTCCACCACATCCCAAAGATGCTCTATTGGATTGAGATCTGGTGACTGTGGAGGCCATTTGAGTACAGTGAACTCATTGTCATGTTCAAGAAACCAGTCCGAGATGATTCCAGCTTTATGACATGGCGCATTATCCTGCTGAAAGTAGCCATCAGAAGTTGGGTACATTGTGGTCATAAAGGGATGGACATGGTCAGCAACAATACTCAGGTAGGCTGTGGCGTTGTAACGATGCTCAATTGGTACCAAGGGGCCCAAAGAGTGCCAAAATAATATTCCCCACACCATTACACCACCACCACCAGCCTGAACCGTTGATACAAGGCAGGATGGATCCATGCTTTCATGTTGTTGACGCCAAATTCTGACCCTACCATCCAAATGTCGCAGCAGAAATCGAGACTCATCGGACCAGGCAACGTTTTTCCAATCTTCTATTGTCCAATTTCGATGAGCTTGTGCAAATTGTAGCCTCAGTTTCCTGTTCTTAGCTGAAAGGAGTGGCACCCGGCGTGGTCTTCTGCTGCTGTAGCCCATCTGCCTCAAAGTTCGACGTACTGTGCGTTCAGAGATGCTCTTCTGCCTACCTTGGTTGTACCGAGTGGTTATTTGAGTCACTGTTGCCTTTCTATCAGCTCGAACCAGTCTGGCCATTCTCCTCTGACCTCTGGCATCAACAAGGCAGTTCCGCCCACAGAACTGCCGCTCACTGGATATTTTTTCTTTTTCGGACCATTCCCTGTAAACCCTAGAGATGGTTGTGCGTGAAAATCCCAGTAGATCAGCAGTTTCTGAAATACTCAGACCAGCCATTCTGGCACCAACAACCATGCCACGTTCAAAGTCACTCAAATCACCTTTCTTCCCCATACTGATGCTCGGTTTGAACTGCAGGAGATTGTCTTGACCATGTGTACATGCCTAAATGCACTGAGTTGCCGCCATGTGATTGGCTGATTAGAAATTAAGTGTTAACGAGCAGTTGGACAGGTGTACCTAATAAAGTGGCCGGTGAGTGTATATTGCAGTTACTTGCCAGTATGTGCAGGATGATGCAACGTCGACCACGGGACTTTTCAGAGTGCTGATATTCCCTCAAGACCACGTCATTATAAACACTACAGCTGCTGGGAGGTCTCTGATGGCAGCCGGGGTCAGTGAAGGAAAGGTTATATACCTTGTGACTGATGCTACAATAAACATGATGACCGCTGTCAGACATTTATCATCAGGCATGTTGTGTGTATGGCACATGCACTAAACTTAGTGGTAATAAATCCCCGGATCAAACTGTCGTCCTGCAACATCTGTGCACAAGGGCTCAGTCAGTGGTGACATTTCTTAGATCAAACACTACTGCGAGGGAGAAGCTGAAGAAAATGAATCAAGCAGTGATGAAGTCGTTTCGGGAGCGGGTGACGAGGCCGATACGGGAGCGGGCGACGAGGCCGATACGGGAGCGGGTGACGAGGCCGATACGGGAGCGGGCGACGAGGCCGATACGGGAGCGGGCGACGAGGCCGATCCGGGAGCGGGTGATGAAGCTGAATGTGGACCCATGCTGGAAAAGAACCTCCTTGATCCTGCAGAAGCAGATTGTTGGAGCAGCTCTGGTATCAGTCACTGCAGTGCTTAACCCAACAAGGCAGCAGTGAAGATTCTAAGGTTAAATCCATCTTGCCTCACACAACTCAGGGAATACTGGGCCACCGAAGATCATGAACAGAACATGTTGAATCAGTCAGATAGTCTTTAGAATTCAACCACCGTGTCACTGTTCACACTGATCGATTTAATATTTAAAACCCTGATTTACAGAGTTAAGTCAAAGCAAACCCAAAATGCAGTGTGATGACTGGCTGTTGAATGTGCAGCACACTAGACACATCAATGAACAACCATCTACATCAGCTCCAGCTAAATCAGCAGCACCAAATGTATAAAATCCCTCCTCCATATGTGACGTCATCATGAGTTCATGATTGACAGAAGGAAAGAAGTCAGTTTATAACACAAAGTTATTTCTAACATAGAACGTTGTCTTTTTGAAGTTTATCCATGTCTTTGTTGAGAATAATCCAGTCCAGGTTTGAAGTGTCTATGTATTGTAGTTTTTGATCTACAGCTGTTTTAGTGTGGTCCAGATGCAGAAAAAAGAATAAAATCTGCCTTTATTTGAGTTTCGCAAATCAGAAACCCCTTTCACAAATCCCAGAGGTGGTTTTAATTGTTCTGCTACTAGGGCAGAATAAACTAGTCCCGGTTTGAAGTGTCTATGTACTGTAGTTTGTGAGATAGAGTAGTTTAAAGATGGTCAAATTTTGGTGTAATTGCCCTTTAGCCGTTTCCCGAATCGGAAGCTGTAATTGGAAGCTCACTTCAGCTTCGTACGGAATTGTTTGAAAATCTGCCTTCTGGTTTGCAGAAACCCCGTGTATTCATTAGCCTTGTCATTAAAAATAAGGACAACATGGTGTCCCGTCCAAAATAACGTGGATAAATCAGGATTCTCAATCTTACTGTCAAAAACGGTGTCGCAAACATCTGTTTGGCTGTGAAGGATAAACTCTCTCTGGCATCATCATATTCCTGCTAAATGTTTACTAAGTAGTCGACTTTGAACTAGATTTTCTCTTTTACAGCTGCTGTGGGTCCATTATAAATAATAATATTTATAATAATAATAATGTATTATTACTATTATTGTTGTTGTGTTATCTCCCTACAATGCTCAATTTTCATACAACTGTTTTATTACTTTGTCGCCCTACAATGGACTTGCGACCTGTCCAGGGTGTCCCCCGCCTCTCGCCCAGTGACCGCTGGAGATAGACACCAGCTGCCTGAGACCCTGAACAGGACGAAGCAGGTTTAGAAAATAGATGGATGTTACTTTGTCTTCCAACACGATAAAGCGGATTTTGTGATAATGTAATTGAACGCACCATGTGAGACTAGAACAGGTGGCTTGTCTTTCAGGTAACAACAATTTAAATTATGTTTGTAACTCCAGGCGATATTATATTTGTCTACGTTACATTTATAAAGAACCCTGTCTTACTTCGTGGTGGTCTTCCACGATCCACACAGGCAGCTTCTTGTAGAACCTCTTCCGTGGCGCAGAACTCATATTTAACGATCCTTCTCTTCAGTTACAGTGACGGTGTCGGTCAGTGTGACTTCAGTCAACTCACTGCTCACGCTTTTTTTTACCGGGAAACCGTTTGGCATGAGTTTAAAGCCCCACCGGAAATAAAACCTTCACTGTTTTGATGTCCGGTTAGGAACAAGGTTGCAGATAAAGGTTCCTAAGGCTGTGCTCAAAAGAAAACAAACAAACAGCAACAAACAAGAAAATAACTAGATTAAAAGCAACAACAAATACAAACAAGTACAATTAAACATATGTAGCATATACATTTATAGTATTTAAAGAACCAAAAACAATAAACAAAAATAAACTCAATATGATCTTATATATAGCTCAAAATGTTTGTATTTGTCTCATTTTGGTAAACTTTACTGCCAAACTGAAGAGTGAGTCAGAGCCCACCAGGTTCACTGCAGGGCTCAAAGCTCCTCAAGAACAAATGTAAAATCTTTTCATTGTAGATATTCTCATCAGTCAAAAGTTTTACAACAGTATTAAATCATATAATCATGGATTGAAACTGGGGCAACGGTCAAAGGCAAAGAATCGTATCTCAGAAGCTTTGAGCCTGGTCAACATGCATGTTGTTTAATCCCTGTCTGGTTTTAGTGTTCTTCCTGTCAGTAGTGGATCTTCTTCCATGGAGCTCATTAAGAATCAACATGGTGTGATTACAAAGTGAGATACCTCGGACTTAAGCTTGAATGGTTTTTTGATGGTTTACATGTCTTTTTTTTTACCATCCTCTCTATACATCATACAACCCTAACTCATCAACCTCATACTTTTTAATATTATTGTCAGTTGTGATCACAGGAATATGAGGCAGCTTGGAGATGGTCCAGTAGCCTTTACCTTTAACATGAAGATCTATGATATTCTCTCTGAGCTCAGACAGCTCTGGTCTTTACTTCATCTGATCCATGTTCAGTGTGGGACAGACAATGATATCAAACTACCAAGAGCCTGTTTGTTCCCTTTAAACAGACTGAAAGGCTGATGGTTTGAAGGAATTCTGGGGCAAATCGTTACATCTTAATTTTAATCTTTTCCAGAGACACTTTCACTTTGTTCAGGTCATTTTCATAAGCTTTTCTTAGGAAATTATTCTCTTGAACAACAATTTCAACACAGTCAGTTTGATTTTCATTGACGTTTTAAGCTATTCAGTGACCTTCGTATGGTTTTACTTTCTTTAATGGAAGACATCAACAAGTTTGTCAACAATCGTATCTTTACACACACTGCTAAAAATAAATTAAACAAACACTTGAATGATATAAAAATCCTGCTGCTGGAATAGGTAACGTATTAAGAAAAGGATGCCACAAAATGAAAATTATCAACCTACACAGTGTTTAAATCAATGTACTAAGAAATTTAAATTGAGAAATGGATGCTGCCTGTCCGCTAGCCTGTTGTTTGTTTGATCCTCATGTATTTATTTACTGCCTGACCACACTGGGGAGATGACAGATGGTGTCCTGGAGTATCTCCTCCCAAATCCTGACCAGAACATCATTGAGCTCCAGGACAGTTTGATGTGCAACCTGGCAGCATCAGATGGACCTAAACACGACGTCCCAGAGATGTTGCGTTATATTGAGGTCAGCTGAGTGTAGAAGCTAGGCAGTGGTATCAATCCAGGAACTACCTACATACTCTTGCCTGGCATTGTCGTGCACCAGGAGGAACCCAGGACCCACTGCACCATCGAAGGGTCTAACAATAGGTCTGAGGACGTAGTCCTGATTGTTTATCCTGAACAGATCTGTGAACCCCTCCATGGATCTGCCTTCCCAGGCCAGACCTGACCCACCACCAAACTAATCATGCTGAACAATGTTGCAACAGCACAATATTCACTGCAGCTTCTACAAACCCTTTCACATCTGTCTCATGAGCTGAGCATGAACCTGCTCTCATCTGTAAAAAACACAGGGCACCAGTACTGGACCTGCCAGTTCTGGTGTTCTCTGACAGAAGCCAGTCGAGCTCCATGGTTCCGGATAGTGAACGCAGGGTTTCTAATGGTTTGTTTAGAGACATACACACCAGTGACTCACTGGAGGTCATCTTGTAGGACTCTGACAGTCCTCATCCTGTTCCTTCTTGCAGAAAGGAGTAGATACTGGTCCTGCTGATGAGTTGATGACCTTCGACGGTCCTGTCCAGCACTCATAGGGTAACTGTGCTGGGAGACACAGCAAACCTTCTTGTGATGGCATGTATTGATTAAATGTTTTGGTGTAGCAGTACTACGTGTATAACCTCTGCAAGGGCCCAGGTACCTCCTTGTGCTAGTGGGGACACTGACCTGAGTCAAATGCAAAACTAGAGAAAAAACAGTCAAGAAAAGTTGAAGCGGGTAAAATGTCAGTGACCTCCACCAGCAAAACCTTTCCTGTATTTATGTTGTCTTGTTGTGCCTTTAGTCACCTGTTGTTAATTTCATTAACACCAAAACAGCTGATGGTGACTAACAGCCCCCTCTACTACTGACTAGATTGAATCAACACATAAAAACCTGTTTACAGGTGGAATGTGGACTAATACAGGTTGATGTGTTCTATTATGACTACTTTTATAACATAATGCAGAGGGCTGCAGCCTGCAAGGCAAGTTGCAAAAGAGAGAACTTTATTTAGGTCCCCCCTAACATACAATCATAAACGATGTATATATGGGACCTTTTATGATTTGCTTTCAGACGCTAAGCATCAGGGGTCCTAAACACAGTTAGACCTGGGATGATATTTGTTGCTCTTGAATTTGGGTTTTACGGTACCAGCCCAGTCTGCCTGTGGCCCCGCCCCCTTCGGTTCTGCAGCCGTCTGTCGGTAGGACGGTCAAAGTAAAGGCTGTTCTCCTGTTGCTGTGACGATTCCACGACACAACTGACAGGTAAAAAGAAATGAACAGTTGACATGTTCTTGATTTGTCTGGTAGAGCTGACAGTTTTATCTCCTTTTATCTGAGAGGATTGTCCCGTGAAGTGACTGCTAGCTTGAACGTTGCGTTAGCATCACACACTAAGTTACCTTCTTATAACCTTGACACTTTGCACGCGTGGTTATTTACACCAACACGCTCATGTGGGAGCAGGTTGTTACTTTTTTGAGTCAGCGTGTCAAATCCATTTAAAGATTTGGCTTGTAATATGACGGTTTTAACGTTATTTGCTAAAACAGGAAGTGCAGAATGATCCGTTTTTCAATACGTCAATAAATTATATTAATCTATAATTAAGGATTCAAAGTTAGAGAGCACTTCCATGCCCTTTTTGTATTTGTTTAGTTTTTGTTTCTGATATTTTTAGTTGTCCAGCCTCTGCAGCGGATACAGTAATCTCAGGTAATCAAACTACACATCTGCTGTAAACTGCTTCACTGATGTCACTTATTTTAAATATATATTTACAGTAATCGCCTATAATTTAATTAATTTACGATATGACATTCCACAAGAGTTTGCGCATGCGCGGGAGCAGGAAGCAGAACTGGTGCAGCCATAACGGGACGTTAGGTTTGCTGTGAATAATTACCTGTCAGGGCCTCGCCTCAGTGTGGTCTCCACGTGCCTAAACAGAGATGGGATGGGGGGGAGTTGTTGTTATAAATAGATATTTGCAGAATTCTTGACCTTTTCTCCATCAAACCAAAGCCTCTGTGCAGGGTCTGTGGGAGGATTCAGTGAGGTCCAGTGATTCATTAACCTTCTCTGGTTTCTCTGACCTCTGAAAGCCTGATCTGATCCTCTGGAAGTCTGAGCCAGTTTCTAACTGCTGCTGCTCTCAAACTGTTACAGTTCAGTCCAGAAATCAGTGACCAGAGTTCTCACATGAAACAGCAGGTTAGGACTCAGATTACTATCTGGATTCATTAGATTTACCTTGTAATAAGAATCAGAATTCTCAAAGATGGTGTAAAAGAATTATTAAATTAGACAAACATGCAAAAAGCAATTCATTATGCTGATTATCCAATGACAAGTCAGCTTCTGGGTCACCTGCTTCTATATTAAGCAGCAGATTATTTCTAATGTTTTTTCATCATGTTGTCCCCTTAGATCCTGTATAATGTCAGACTTTGTGTCATTTCCATTCAGAATCTGCAAACTGAAATAAGTTTTAATCTGGAGTTTTAAAACAAAGCACACAGATATAAATGGCTTGGATTGAAACAAAAAACAGTCCCAAATGTTTGTTGGGTTTGAAAGTTCATCCATTGTTGTTTTGCCTGATCGCTTCATTGGAACCCTTTGAAACGTCTTCAGCCTGATGTTGCTCTACTGAAAGTTTGTTGAGGACTCAGTTTTAAGTGAACAAAAATCTAAATTAAGTCAGTATTTGTTGTGAGCGGCTGTAACTTTAAAACAGCATCAATACTTCAAGTTGCAGTCAGTTAGTGAAGGAACTCAGTCATTACATGGAAACATATCTTCAAATCTTCTGTCTCTTCATGTTCTCCTCAGTATAATCCATGATGTTGAGTTCAGGTCTGTATGAAGGATAAATTACATGATTGTTTCACTCTACAGCTTTTCAGTTAACTAACAACATCCTGATAAAGCAGAACTACAGCAAGATTTACATGTTTGTCTCATCAGAACAGCTGGAGCCCAGAAAATACCTGAGTTTCTTTATCCATCACTGTAACTGATGCTCACAGCACATATTGATGATTCACATTTTTCAAATGGATAAAAATAAATAATTACAATTAGGGCTGTAACGATACACCAATGTATCATGATACAGGGAGCAATATTGTATTGATAATATTGATAAAGTAAAAGTGTTGTACTGACCACTATAAGGTGGGACAACATACTCTAATATGGTATAAAAAAGGTTTTTCGCTGAAAAAAAGACTGATGTGAAAGTGAATCAGTGGCTTTTTATCTGCAATATATTACTATGATGAGCATCTTTTAAAAATACACAAAACTTTATTAAATAACTCTTATTACATATTTCTAAGTAAGAATTTTATTTTGTGAAATATTAGTTTTGCTAATAAAATACTACAAACTGATGTAAATGTGAGTGAGTGAGTTTGTTTCAGCACACATCAAATACAAAGCTCTGCTTCTGGCTTACCAGACTCTAACACACACAGCTCCTACTTACCTTCACTCCTTCATCCAAACCTACATTCCCACGCGTCAGCTACGCTCAGCCGCTGAAAGACGCCTAGCGCTTCCACCACAACGTGGCATGAGATCATGTTCCAAACTCTTCTCCTCTGTTGTCCCCCGATGGTGGAATGACCTACCAAACTCGGTCCGATCCTCAGAGTCTGCAGCTACTTTTAAGAGCAGACTTAAGACTCACCTCTTTAAAGAACACTTTCAGTCTTAATGTAGGATTAATTTATGATTTATGATAGTGATTTAAGAATTTATCTCTCACTAAAAAAAAAAAAAAAAAATTTGATACACTTGATGTATCAGCGTCGGAATTAAACTGGACTCCAAACAGTCCGCCTCCTTATATTTTTTTCCTTCTCTTTGATTTCTTGCTTGTATGTTCTCTCAATGTAAGTCGCTTTGGATAAAAGCGTCTGCTAAATGACAGTAGTAGTAGTAGTAGTAGTAGTGTTTCACCCGTTGTCAAAGTATCAAAACAAAATTAATATTAAATAGAGTGTTTTGTTGAAAATGTAAAACAAAGAAAAGTTTTAATGTATAACATTGTGTATCATATCATGAACAATGTATTGAGATGCGTATCGTATCGTGGGATAATGTATCATTACAGCCCTGATTACAATTTATACTTGTGAAATCATTCTTATTATTTGTCATACATGCCTAAAACTTTTGCACAGTAGTGTGCATGTTGGTCTTTCTCAGTTCACTACATGAAGTGTGAAACCAACTTCCTCATATTGTACAACAGTTGGTACAAAGTAAAGTATGTCTTAATCAGTTCATTGCCTAAAACTTCAGGTTTATCTGAACTCTTCTTATCAGTTTGCAGCCAGTGTTTGCATGCTGTTTCTACACAGTCAGGAGGGGGACATGTCGGGTAAAAAGGCTGAACCCCTGACCTCTGTCGTGCAGGAGGTGCATTGTGCTGACCTGTTTTCACTTGTCCCCTCAGGTGTCTCAGCTGATCAATGCAATGTTTGTGCTGAGCAGTTCCCTCCCTCGTATGATGAAATATATCTGCACCAGCACGGCGCTCTCAGTGTTTTTCCACTAAAGTGGTTCCAGAGCGAGATCAGGGCTGGTGCAAGAGCTGATGCTTTAACAGATAGGAACCAGTTTGGTTTTTCACAGTCAGAGAACCAACTCAAAACATGATGTTATGTCACATTAAACATCAGTGTTTGATCCTCCTTTTGTTGTATTGTTGTACTCACCAGTTCTGGTCCCCAGGGGCCAGTCTCCTGCAGTTCCAACACACCTGATCTAAATCATTGAATTACTTCACCTTACTTCAACATACCATAAGGTTTTACAGAAGCGTGTTAATGACCCATTCATTTGAAGCAAAGGAAGATCTGAAACATGTTGGACAGTGGCCCCCCAAAAATCAAAGTTGGTGACCACAGCTGTAGAGCATCATAACATTTCATTGAGACAGTCTAACAGATCACAGGGTTTGTCTCATTATTGTCTCATCTTAGTATCACCAGCCTATTTTAAAACTACTTTAATCAACAGTCGGTGTTTGTAAGCATTCTGTATTGATCATTGTCTGAAAAACCAATGACAGTCTTGGAACTCTGCACTTTTCTGTTTGAACTAGGACGACAGCTTTTTGACTGAGAAGTGCAGCAGTTTAAAAAAATGAGTCAAAGGCGGCTTCCTTGTAATCAATCCAGACACTGCTCAGGTTGATGTGTTGGGTTCTGTAGTCTAAAGCAACCATTCTGTCTACCAGGAGCTGGTGTTTAGCTCCTCTGGTATTTTTGCAGATGCCATTCTGACCTGTGCTCCTGTGTTGATCTATGTGCCCACTTATCTTAGCTGCTATGATGCCTGACATGAGCTTCCATGTTGTGGAGAGACAGGTTATTGGCTGATAGTTCGATGGGACTGTCCTCTTTGAAGGATCCTTCAGGATTGTACGCCCTTTGATTCGCTATTCGGGGTGCATCCCATCCTTAAAGCTGGTTTATTTGTGCTGCCTGATGCTCATGAAGTGCTGTGAGTTTCTTTAGCTGGTAGGTGTGAATTATATCAGTTCATTAAGGATGTCAACATGTTTCTGAATGGCCTTCATCAGTGAATATCCCAAATATTACAGATGGTTGATGGTTGGTTTGTTGCACAAACAAAATCAAAAGAAATAATACTAAATTTCTTGTGTTCTTGTTACCATGAATGGTGGTTCAACCCTATAAAATGTATTACAGTTTTGAACTATACCCATTGAAAATGCTACAAGAGTTCCCAAACATTCCTTTTTCTAATTTCATCAAGCCTAAATGTTCTATTAGATGCTATAAAGCAAACACCTGGTTTAGATTCAGTGCCAAGGTATTTTTCCACTTCAGAGTCGAATTTTAATGACATCACAGGAAGTACTGCTACATGATTAAATAGATGTGTCTTGTTATGGTTCAATGGCTATATTAATACCTTAACTTGTCTTTTCATCTTCTGACAGGAGAACAAGAACACACCAGTTTGAAGACGGCACCCATAATGTTGCCTCAACACCTGAAGCAAATCAGAGTTCTAATGCTTAACAACAAGGAAAATTTAGAGAGAACTTTGTTCAGACTTGAACAAGGTAAGACCTTTTCCAAACAACTTGGTTTTGTTTAACTGCACCTTTGTTAAATCTAAGTGTCAAATGATCTTAGTCTATGCTCGACATACATCCTTCAATTCTTCAGCTCTATGTAGATCAAACAGGAAACAAAACGAAGACTATGAAGCTCTCCAGATAGATCAGGAACAGAGTTCTTTGGTTTAGTTTAGGAAGTTTTTACAGTTCTTGGACTTAGAAGGTTTCTTCTTGGTCTATTTAAAGTTCAGACATTAGGGGTGCACAGCTTTAGCCCAGCAGGAGGGTGGTCATCTTCCAACAGGAAGATTGGGGGTTCGATCTCCTGCCCTGCAGCACATAAAGAAGTGTCCTTGGGCAAAACCAGAGACCAGTGATTTCCAGTCCTGTTTCTCGATGGCCCCTATCCTTCATGTTGTTAGATTTTTTTTGTTCTAACACACCTAATTTAGTGTTTAATTATAGGTTCAGCATGTGCTCTGGGTGGAAAACACTAGTTCCGTGTTTTCAGGATGATGCACAACAAAGGTGATATGTAATTGGTCCATCATAAAGTTTGACACAGAAATGATCGGGTGCGGCTCCGGTGTCAGACCCTTCTGCATTTGAACATAATGCAGGTGGATCTGATTGGTCAGGCTAGGGAACCAGACCACAGCCTGTGTGTTGTTGCAGAACACTTCCACCCCTTTATAACCACAGTCTACTGTCTTCTGATGGATGATGTCACAAAGCTCAGATCATCTCAGACTAGTTCTTAAGTTCAGTCAGTTCACTGAACTTCACTGGCCTCCATTGTCACCTGATCTCTGTTCAGTAGGGAACCTTTGGAATTTGATTAAATGGAAAATTCATATCATGGATGTTCAGCTGACAAGTCTGCAGCAATTATGTGAAGTTATCATGTCAATATGGAGTAAAACATCTGAGGAATGTTTCCAACACCTTGTTGAATTTGTGCCATGTTTGCCTCCAGCCTGGTACTAGCATGGTACTAGCATGCTGGACCTAATAAAGTGGCTGGTGAGTGTGTAATAGGAAGTACTATGTAACTGTGTTAAAAGGAGTGAATGAGAAACTTGTTGTAAAGCACTTTGAAGAAATGAGGAAAGAGTAAAACTAATATTTAAAGTATGGAGTGTTTACTGTGACTGAAAATCTACAGTATGACTTACAGATTCCTACACATAAACACATGAAAGAGCTGGAGCAGCTTTACATGGGGTAGTATGACTCTGGTGGGGGGTTATACATTTTTTGTGACCCTGTTTATTTTTTTGTTCAGTTGGAATGTTTTGCAATTTTGAGGAGTTGTGCTGATCAAACACCACAACAGTACAGAAATACATTATTTTAGTTGGATCCATTGATCCCACTGTGTGGAAACATCCAGAATTACAACAGGATAGAGCAGTAACACAATACTCAATATAAAAAAGAAGAAATTTGCTCACATAGAGTAAAAAGATATGGAACGTTACACCACAAGATGAACTTGGTTGTTGCAGAGAGTGCAGAGTGGGATGAAGTGTTTTCTACAGCATCGAACTTAACGAGAGCAAGAACAGGAAGCTACAGTTGATAATGGATGACATGAGTATAGACACAAAGCAGTCACAGAGTGTATGTACTGTATGTTCACTCAACAGAAAATGGTGCTACTTGATATTTACAGCACTTTGAAATTGATAGGGATGTGTGAGCTGCCTGTAAAACTGTTCTATATATAGTTCCAGTTTTGAAGCCGCAACATTTGTTTGGCTCCTGACAGTCATCGTGTCCTTGTTTCAGAGGCATGTGATCATCCTGCTGTCATCTTATCATACCTAAAATGACACTAAATGGGCTTCTGTGGTTGAACGCAAGCACAAAGGTTTACAGTGACCCCTCCTGAATTGCGCCAGTTGCATTACAGAACCCCCCGTGAATCCAGGAAGCACAAACCATATGTTTATAGTCAGGGGTGCACATAAGTGGTCCGCAGGTCCGCACACACTGTCAAAATATAAAATGCGCACCAGATGAAAAGTTGCAACACGCGTTTGCGTACTTAACATTGGTTTGGCTGAGCTGCGTGAATGTTTAGGTTAATCAGAGGCGGGTTCATTGTCAAATAAATGAAGAATCCCGTTGACTTCTTTTGTTTGACTGATATGTTTCTCAGCCAGAGCGCCGAAGTTCCAGCTGATCAGCTGATGCTGCGTCTCTCTCTGTCTCTGTGTATCATTTTGCCAGTGTGATGGATTTTCAGTCAGTCAGATCAGTGCAGCTGACTGCAGGATTCTGCATCGCGTCAAAACTGAAAAAATTCACTGAATAAGACAAATAGACCATCGTGGCACAGACGTGTAGAACTACCTTTTTGTGCTATAAAATACAGAAAACCACCTGTTTTAATCAACAGTATCAGCGTATTTGTCTGTGATCCGCGCCATTTTGAATGCGCGCAAAGCACTATGGGATATGCAGTCAATGCCCCATAACTGTCCAGTGTATCTTTTTATCTGACTGCATCACATTACAAACATCCTCATCATTTCAAAACAAAAAACAGTTACAGTAAATGACAGAAGCTCCAACAGCTGACTAATAAATTTCAACACCAAACTGTTAAATGTAGATTAAAGTGAACAATCAAACCTGTAAACAATCCAACCTGAACTCTGAAGGTTGTTTTTTTTTACCAGTATTTTTATATTTTACTGGTTTCTCTTGATTTTTTCAACAATGAAATGATATTTATTGAAACAAATATAGAGCCAGGTAAAGTAAACAGACTGAATTTGAAGCTTGATGAAACCAAAAACAAAGCAGAGGAGCTCGGAAGAGACACAGCGAGACACATTTAAAAATGTGAGGACCAAGCAACAACCCTAGGTTCTCTTCTGAGAACCAGGCCAAAAATATTATGTGCACCCCTGTTTATATGCTTATTTTCCATATCTTTAACCCCTAACAGGAGATCTTTTACAGTCAATGAAGGAAAGTTTTTAAACACCATGTGTAGATTTATCCAAGTGGAATTGTACATCCAGCAAGAACTTGTCATTACTATAAGCCTTAAAACTTTTCTGTATTCTTAGGTTTTGAGCTTCAGTTTCGCCTGGGTCCAAGTCTTCAAGGGAGGAGGGTTATAGTTCACACCAACTACCCACTTGAAGGACAGAAGTTCAATCGAAGAAACTTCCGTGTCTTAGCATGGAACTACCCAACAGGAAGGGAGGATGACTCTGATAAATACTGTTCTCTGGAGCTAAAGGTCGCTGGATCCTATCAGTACTACTTTGGATATGCGTAAGACTCCTGTTTCTCCCCAATAAGTATTTTAACTGAACATTTACAGTATAAAATGATGGAAGACTGAATGCAGTGCATTCTGAAATGTCATAAAGTCCTAACTTAATGTGTCATAAACTGAACTCTAAATAAGGGAATTTCACAAAAAAAAACAACAATATTTTTATGAAAGTGTTAAAGTTAATATTTTCATAAGCTCATCATGAATCAAATATGTTTTTTAGGTTTTATTTGTAATTATTTTAAAGTTAAGGTGGCTCCAAAGTGCGACTAAAAATCTTTGGAAAACTATTCATTTATTTTTGGTTACATGGCTGCAGCTTGCATGTTTCTCCTTCTGCAGCATCCACACAGCCCACTTTCTGGTTTCAGTGTAAACTGTATTTAAAACATAGCAGTGTTAATTAATGGATCCATCCGTTACAGCAAGTTGTACTAATCCTAAAGCAGCAAAACAGCCCCAGACCATCACACTACCAACACCATGTTTGACTGTTACTATGAGTTTGACAGCAGATGGAACAAGATGCACACCTTCCAAAACGTTCCACTTTTGTCTTGTTAGTACACAGAATTTTTTGCAAAAATCTTGGGGATCATGAAGATGTTTTTGGTAAATATGCTCACCCAGTTGCTCTTGTGAAGGTTCAACACTGTTTCATGTTTTCTTCATGTGTGGATAATGTCTCTCAATGTGGTTCACTGGAGCCCAAAACTTAAAAAAAAAAATCCTCTGTAAAGTTTTCATACTGATAGATGTGAGTGTCTTTGTTGGTTTGGATATAAATTTTCTTTGTAAATGAAAGCATCATTTGAAAATGGCATATTACATTAACTCGGGTCTTTTTTGTATGTTTAAAACATTTTTTGATGATCAGAAACATTTAAGTGACAAAAAAAGCAAAAACAGAGTACTGAGGACAAATACTTTCCCACAGCACTAAAAATCAATTTCAGTGATATAACAAAAGCAGAGTAGTCCCCCCCACCCAATCTAGATTATGTCCAGACCTTCTTATAGTCTGAGTCTCTGTATTATATGAATCCAAGATGGCTGCCTCTCACGCTCTACAGATATACAGAATTTTAAACTGTTTTAGTTTCCGATGTGTTTAGAGCTGCATGATGATGCATTTGGTTGTACTGTGTCCTGCAGCAATAAGGTCTCTGCATGGAGTTTGCATGTCCTCCTCATGCATCCTTGGGTTTTCGCAGGGTACTCCAGCTTCCTCCCACAGACCAAAATCCTGCAAGTTAGGATCATTGTAAACTCTAAATTGGTCCTGTGAGTGTGTGTGTGGTCCTGTGAAGGACTGGTGACCTGTCCATGGTGAAACCCCACCTCTTGCCTAATGACTGCTGGAAATTGGCACCAGCTCCCTGCAACCATGAACATGAACAAGCAGAGAAACTGACTGCTTTAAGTCCTGCTGTGAGCATCACCACCAGCTGATGGCCATGATCTGAGAACTGTTACAGCTGCATTAAGATGCTTTTTGCTACTAATGTAATTCTACTAATGGCCATCTGAGTATTTTTCTATTGGGTGTTTGGATCTCAATACACACTTCTTTGTCATTGTCAGTTCAAAGTTTTTACTTAAGGTCAAATTTCTGGGCTAATACTTTACAGCTGTTTTCAAATGATCACATCCAACTTTTATTTGTGTTGAATTTCCTTATTTTTCTTCCCCCAGAGACACAGAGAAGTTAGGAGGAGGCTACATCAATGTTGACCCTGTTCTTCGTGTTGGAGCAGATAACCATGTCCTACCACTGGACTGTATCACCATCCAGACATACCTGTCCAAGTGTCTGGGACAGTTTGATGACTGGCCAGATAGACTGAGGGTAGCCAAAGAGTCAGGTGGGTCAGTTTATAGAAACATAAATCTTTATCACATAACTTGTAGGTTCAGAGTTTTGTGAATGAATTTTTACTTTTTATGTACACATACTTAGACATTTCAATGGATTTATTGTAAATTACATATTTTTACATTTGTTTTTACTTGAAATAATTAAAATTAAAAGTAACACAACATGAATTTATTACTCATCCTTATTTCTCAGTTTTAAAGCTACAGTCTTGTGAAAATATACTGTCAAAAAATAGGATCCATATGAGGAAATTCTCATATCTAAAGGGTCAAGAGCTTAGAGTTGCTCCAGCTATTGTTCACATAAACAGCTGGCCCTCCACATGACTTCTTATCATTCTCCTTTGTTTTGTCGATATATAGCAAATTAAATTCTTCTTAAACATTATTTGTATGTGGGATTAGCACCATTAACTAGGTTTCTCTAAACATAAGCATGCTTACAAACCCCTTTTGATGGTGGGTGTGGGTTCCCAGTTTATCAGTGTTATTGGGGAATTGTGTTACATTCCTCATGGTGACTGATGGATGACGAGTCTGTAACATCTTCTCCTCATGAGAAACACAATACTTCATAATGAACTTGTCCAACAAAAAACACTCTAATAAAGTCTGAAATACTGGTCCAAATAAAATAAATATTCAGTCACGTCAAAAATGAAAGATGTTGCAGAAGCATGATAAAATGGATCATCTATTTATAATCTTTATCGGCCTAATAATTATATTGTTCACCTAAATTCAGCTTGTCATTGATGTGATTTACAAGTTAAATGTGAACTTCTTTTTCAGGGTACAACATGATACACTTCACGCCGCTGCAGACTTTAGGAGAGTCCAGATCCTGTTACTCCTTAGCTGATCAGCTGACCTTCAGCCCCGAGTTCAGTCCTAAGGGCAAAACATACACCTGGGAAGATGTTGGTGCACTGGTGGAGAAACTAAGGACAGAATGGAACATGTTGTCTATAACTGATGTGGTGTATAATCACACAGGTGAGTGTACAATGTGTTTTCCTCATAGCAGTTAAAACATACAAGTTTGGCTCACTGTTGTGAATTGGAGATACACAAGACTTTCCTAAATCCATTTGCCATTGGATCTTTTAACTTCCAGAGTTTTGCACATTTCTATCTGTCGCACATGCTGAGAAGTACATGTATGAACACCATGAGTTACTCATGCATTATTCAAAAGCATTAGTCTTCACACAGGAACAATCACATGAAGGTGATCACAAATAATTTTAAAAATAAGACTGTACTAAAGCCAATGACGTCTGTGTAAAACTGAATATTCCAGAGACATGAGAGCCTGGTGGACTCTGCTACTGAGAAGCAGGAGATCTTCATTCTGTGCACATGGAGTAATGTAAAATGTTCAATTAAGAAAATGTAAAACCAAATAATTGCTTTTTACAGATGTACTCAAACAGTTTTACTAACTGGTGTTCTATAACTTAATGACTTTATTACAATTTGCAATTAATCCAAATGTTTGTATAGAACTAACTTTGAATCTGGACCCGAGGATTTGATTGGAACTTGTTGAATTGCACTTGTTTCTTTATAGTGCCTTGAAATAACGTTTGTTCTAAAGTGGCATTATAAAATAAATGAATTGAAGTGAAAGAATGTAAACGTCCTCCCTGATTTTCCAAGCTGAGATTTCTTTTATTAACTGGATATAAGCATGAGCACTGAAACCACTTCATACATCCTCAGGTCAAAAGAAACAAACACTTTAACTAAATGTGTTGATTATCAATGTAACTGGGACAAGGCAGACATCTAAACCAGTCCAATGCTCATTAATAGGGCTGAAAAGTGATATTTTTAAAAGAACTGTAATGCAATCCATGTTTTTTTCCCCCAAAAGTCCTTATTAAAATTGAATTCAGTCAGTTTTTCCTGTTCTTTAGTATTGTTCTTGCTTGGCACCTGCATAGTTTCTTCAATTTTCATTTTGTGAGTAAAGCTGCAGCTTCGTGGTTCTATGTGACACTGTACAGACATTTACAACCACTTTCATGAGCATACATTTTATATCACTTTAGAGCTTTTAATGATTGATTTGAACAATTTTTTCCAGGATGAAATGATTCTAAAACATCCTTTTTATAATGATTTTTAAAAGCAAGAACTAACTTCACAAGTTTGAATCCTTATAAAAACCTTTTAAATGACATTCATGCTCATGATGAGTGGATAACCATCCTGAGCGTTACTGTATATGTCGTGTCCTATAACAGCACTGCATGCTCCTCTGGCCTTCTCACCTCTGCTTCCTCTCAGTCCCAGAAAAGGTCAACATGTAAAAGGAGACAGACTGAGCACTTGAATGCAGAGTGTAAGATTTACTGTCTGTCAGGTTATTTGAACATCCTGGCAAAGTCTCAGTGAAAGAATCTTTTAAAAAAATAAATTATTTACTGTTTAGAAATACATGTAGCATTTTTTGCATATATTTTGGCATGTTGCGCTCATTGTAAGAAAGGTATGAAAAGAAGATTTGAATTCATGGAACTTTTTTTTACATGATAAAAGCGATTAAAGTGTCTTTTTCTGTGTTAAACATTCCTGTCAAACACAGGTTTAGTTTTCTCTCTGTGTTTTTCATCTTTTAGCTGCAAACAGTGTTTGGATAAGAGAACATCCAGAGTGTGGCTATAACCTGGTGAACTCGCCCCATCTGCGTCCTGCCTGGGTTTTAGACAGAGCTATATGTCATTTAACTACCAGAGTTGCTGACGGATTCTACAAGGACAAAGGACTCCCTCCTGATATTACCAATGAAAGCCACCTGAGTGTAAGTTCTGTGTACACTCTGTATCTCAGTCACAGTGACCCATATGAACAATTGCAAACATGCTATGAGTGATTTTTGGGCAATGTCCTTCGGTCTCCTTATACCAGCCTTATAAGAATCCAGCATTCGTAGCCTGTTCAGGCTTTTGCGGACTGGTTGATGGTCTTGTCCAAGATCTTCTAAGAATGCATCTTGAAGACCCTCTGCATAGGGCCGCCAGTCAAATGCATCAGAACAAAGCGTGTTGTCCATGGATTATTTATGTATACCTTTATGTTTAAAAGCCACACACATACTGAATCCTCAAGGTTTTCAAGGAAAAAACAGCTTCCAAATTTCTGGATTTTGCATTATTTCTGTTTTAAAGTACATGAAACACTATTGCTTCCAGAAAATTACACTTACTTCTCAATGATAAGTGACAACTTGATGCAAAACCTCTGCAGAAGTGTTATGTTCCATATGGAGGTAAGCCATATCTCATCCCAGCTCATGGAACAGAGTAACTCTGACAAACTCTGGCTGTAGAGCTGACACTTCCAAATGAAAGCAGTGGCTGCAACCGCTAGATCTTCTTCCTCTTCATCCTTCAGCTGTAGAAGGAGCTGCTGGAGTCTTCTCAGTATTATTGCCATTTTGAAAATTACAACTTTTTCCTCCAAATTTCTGAGCAAATGTGATAATCAACACATAATATCTGAGTTTACAGATGGGCTGACAAATTTAGCAGAAAGCCATAGGATCTTCATAACAACTTGAGATTGCTGTGAGTTGCACATGGGGGTGCCTTGAAACCTTTTTCAGGTCAACTTACAGCCATAATAAGTAGACTGGAGGAAGATTTTATGACACCCCTACAAAGAACATAAGAAGTATACGGTCAACGTACAGCAGAAGATCACCTCAATAATGCCTCAAGTTGGTTGTTAAAGACATTTAACAATAAGAGGTTGTTGGTTTGACACCTTTTAAGGAACAGTCACAAAGGTTCTTACAATGTTTTTGTACCAGTCTCCCAGTTTCTACAAAATCAGGAGTTCTTAGACATTCATGGAGGGGGGTGTAGTTTCCTACAGCCATGTTAGGAAGTTGGTACAGCTGCTATTCAATTTGCAAAAGCAACTTGAGGCATTCTTGAGAAAATGTGGTGTTTTTTTGCTGTATGCTTGCTGTAGAGTTCCTATGTTCTTTGTAGCAGTGCCTTGAAATCTTCCCATGGTCCTTAGAATCCACAGTCACACCCTGTCAACAGATTCTTGGGCATCTTTCTTCTCACATCAGAACTATTTCCTTCATCCTAACTAATTATCTCCAGGTCTGCTTTTACTTTACAACTTTTCTCCGCCCCCTTTTTATCCAGTCTTGCACTTGTCTTTAGACATTGTCTTCTGGTTTACTACAGTAAGTCCTTTGCTGTCCCACTTTTACTTCTGATTGACTCTCGTATATGAGTCAGTTTTGATTTTTTTTTTTACACTATCTGGTATTATGGAAATCACATGTCTGGTTGAATGAAACACAAAACTCAGGGTTTTATACCCACCTTAACTTAGAATTTAGGTTTTTGTACATTTTTGCTGCACTGAGTGTTGAAACAAATCAAAAAAATATTTTTTTTATTTAATGTTGAAGACTATATGGAACAGAAAATGATTTTCAACTTTTAAAATGGCAGTCTCAAAATAAATATTCTCCAAGGGAAATAGAAAGCACTCGTAACTGTTAGCATAATAAGAATTCTTGACCTTACCTGTTCTGTTTATACTCAGAGTAGCAGTTTGATTGCCGTTTGTTGGTTTGTTTGGTTTTCCAGCTTCCAGCTGGGCGTGATGTAGCACACCATTAATTAACTATGAAAAACCCCATCAGTCATGAGAGTGAGAACAAGCTTTGAATAAGATGTGGTCAAGTCCAGCTTGTAATCGCCGTTAGATGACTGGTATAAATCACTGGGTAAAATGGTGAAAAGAGGGAACTTTGTAATCAGATACTCTCCCTTTCAGCACGTGTTTAAAACCGGTGTTGTTGACAGCACAGTATGATTGCATGTCCACTGCTATAAAAACTTCCAACACATTTATTCTTTCTTTAGCCAGGTCTGCCTGACTGCCGTGGGCTGCTGTGTATTTATTGAGGTTTTTAATGTTTTAAAAAACAAAAACATAACAACTCAGTTCTACATTGGTCTACACTGTAAGACAGAATAATTAAAAGAACACTATTGTTTTTGACCTGCTTGTTTCAGTCCTCCAGTCACTGGAGGAGTGAAATAAGCAGGTCAGATATTACTGAAAACATTCCAAAATAAACTTCTACCAGTCTTCTTTAGTGTAAGGGTTAATATTTATGCACACCAAAATAATATTTTTTATTGCAGCAGATTAATACGTCACTCAACCTGAGAGAATTGCCACCAACGATCTTGACTTGGATGACCCAGAAGCAAAGATTATAGGTTTATGTGTGGAGCTGAAATAAAACTCAGCCCTAAAGCTTGTCAAATATCCTGCTAAAATTCTTGTATTTTAAGACTGGACCAAATATAGTAGGTGCTGGTTCCAACTGAAATCTGACACTAAAGGCCAGTAGGTGAAAGCTGGGCGGCATTTTATGTGTTTTCTTGGAAGAAATTTGAAAACAATGTAAGATTTTAATTCGGAACACACAGATTTCTTCCTCATACTGTCAGGGGTGGTGATGTGAAAGAATTACAACTTTTTATAAAGAGGAAACCAAAAGCTGACACAGCAGCAAAACAGGTATTTACACATTGAAGAACGAGGACAACAAGCCACATGAGGAGAACAAAGTATGAGCTGAGGTGATTACTAGGCAAAATTGAAACAATGTTCCAGAACGTACTGAAACCTATACAGATCATCTGATTTGAAACATTGTTCAGAGCGCTGTCTCGAGCAGATGTGGTCATGTGACTGTTTCATTTCGCGTTTCATTACGTCACCAAACGTTCTGAAACATTGTGGTTGATTTGCTCGGATTGTTTCTCAAACTGAAATGTAATTAAAGAACTGAAAATGCAGCTGTTATTATCTTTATTCCCAAACGGGATGATAAACATAAATTGTAGTAATTTTAACCAAAATAAAATCATCTCAGCACAGATTGTTTTTCTTAATAAAATACATAAATGTACAGAAGCACCCTGTTCTGATTCATACCTTTATAGACGGCAGCAGCACATAATAATTAATTTAAACTAAATAAACTAAACTAAACTCAATAAAATTATATAAAACACAAAAAATGAAAAGACACAAAACTCAAAGGAAAATGTTGCAATTATTTTTCACAATTACATTTATTTATCCACCAGGTGTCACTGTAGTTCAGCGTTCCGAACGTTCAAAAAGATGGTTTTGTTTTTTGGAACAATTGTTCCAAATGATTCGATCTCCTAATTGTTCCATTTCTGCCAACAGTAGTGATTAGTGAGAAGAGACAGCTGAGGAGAGGAGCAGGGAGAATTACAGGAAAATGACACACCTGAGAATAAACCAGAAAAGAGGTGAGGAGACAGGAATAATATTTAACAGGAAGACAAACACACAGAGAGGGAAAAGCAGATCCAAAAACAGAACTGAACTATCAAATTTGCTGCAAAATGTTATGTAGATTTCATTTTATCAAGATCATCAATACAACTAAAGCAAACCACAGAAAAAAGTAGAGGGAAATCTCTGACTAACAGCTAAGTAAGTAAAGTGAGAAACAAAGAAAACAGGAAACAAGAGTGCTTTCACAATAAGACACAGGAACCCACACAAACAAAAAGAAACAACACCCATATACACAACCCCTTCCAAAAATACACAACCTGTACAAAAACCAAAACTCCAAACCCACAACCCTGACAAATACTTCCCCACATTTTACCTCACTGTTCCTCTGCAGGTATACTTTCGAGTTCGGTCTGCCATGTTTGTGCACCAAATTCAGTCAGGCCCATAAATATTGGGACATCAACACAATTCAAACATTTTTGGTTGTGTACATAACCACAATGGATTTGAAATGAAACAAACATTCTGTGCTATAACTGCAGACTGTCAGCTTTAATTTGAGGGTATTATTATCCAAATCAGGTGAACGGTGTAGGAATTACAACAGTTTGTATATGTGCCTCCCACTTGTTAAGGGAGCACACTGTTTAACACAGTGGTGACACTGATTTCAGAGAAGGTTGTTAGAGGGTTTTAAATAATCCAGGAAAGTTGGAACAACTGTAAGAATTAGTAGCACCAAGCTCCATTGCTGCAGGGCAGATTTATATTTTTTGTCAGTTTAAGGTAACCTTACTTTTTTTAATGTCTGGCAGTTTACCATTTATCTTTGTACCATTTGAAGCCATTTGTTGGACTTGAAAGACTTGAATTGCAATAAAAAAAATGGAAAATTAAGGGGTTCTAAAACCTTTGACCAGTGCTGAGAAGTAAAATTTAAAATTTTATTATGGATTTTACAGGGAGCCAATGAAGGGACGTTAAAACTGGAGAAATGTGATTTCTCCTTCTAACTTTCATCAGAACTCTGGCACCGAGCTACGAGCCATTCTATGAAGTTTCTTGCTGATCCAAATTATTAATTAAATTTTGAGAAATTGTACTTTGACAAATTGCCAAGACCACACCCCCCTGGGAAAAAAGTAATTGACTGTTTTACCTTTTACTTTTTTTCTTCCTTTCAGCTCATGTCACCACAGATATTGACATCAGGCAGATCACCTGTTAGTCTGTTTACTACTGTTAGTTTTTTGCTGGTGATAAATCACTGATGTTTTTTGTGAAGTACTGTAGCAACCCTGCTTTGATGTTCGTATGTTCATAGCTGATGGTGTCTGGACTGATGTCTGGACTTGAGAGAGGGTGTTCAGGTAAATGCCTGTTGGCAGTAGATGTGTGTGTGTGAGAAGAAAAAGGGAGCTGGAGATGCAGTGATGGTAGTTGTGGCTCGGTTTCGGCCCACAGGAACTGTTCTTGTTGGCCAATAAAAGCAAAAGCAGACTGCAAGTGTAACAGCTGACAAGATGCTGCGAGGGCGGAGTCAGTGTGTTGTTGTGACTGATCGAAATCGCAAATAATTGTTCAAAATCTTTATTTTTTTTTTTAAGTGGGATTGGCGCTTCTGTAAGAGATTATATAAACTCCCAACATATTTTCTAGTACAGCACACTATAAACTGGATTTCATTCTACTTCGCTGCTCCAAAGCTTACTCCATTAAAATGTTTGTTTGAAGTGTTTATTATTTATTTGTGAATAGTAATATTTCAGTTGCATGTTGCAAGCTATTAAACATGTTCTTCTAACTTTTATTTTTGCTTTCTGCATTAGGTAATTCGAAGTGTGTTTTGGGAGGACATTTTTCCACAAATCAAACTGTGGGAGTTCTACCAGGTCCAAGTGGAAAACGTTGTGGAACAATTCCGAAATCTGCTGCAAAATGGTATGTAGATGTCATTTTATCAAGATCATAAATCACAGAAGAAAGTTATGTCCATAATCTGTCTTTACTATGCAGATGCATGCATCCTTGAGTCACTGTGCAATAAAATACACACAGTACACCATTTTCAAAAATGTAAAAAGTCACTTAAAAAATAAATTGATGAGGACTTATTTGTTTTAATGGGTAGGGCTGGGTGTTCTTATCACACAAAGGAAGGCTGGGCATGAAAAGTTTGAGAACCCCTGATTTACACAAAACAAAGACTGATAATATTTGAACTTTCTACTTAAATTAAAGCTGTTGGAAATAAAAGGTGGAGCAGCTGGATAATTCTTCTTTGAGTTAGGAGAGACTTTCTCATGAAAATCTGAACAGTTCACAGAATGAAAAATTTATTCAAGATAAAGCATTCAAACTAAAGTTTTAAAGTTTCATAGTACTTGTATTTCACTCATCGGTTTGAATGGTGCCATGTGGTGATGTAGCAATATTTAACAGACTTCAAAATATGTTGTGATGTGTTTTTAGGTGCTAAATCAGATCAGAGTAGGACCAAAGGAATAAAGGGCCTGAAGATCATCCAAGACCCGCAGTATCGTCGTTATGGCAACACACTGGACATGGACTCTGCTTTGGAAACTTTTGTACCTCACAGGTGAGACTGGAAACCCACCTTGTTAAAGTTTAGACAGTTAATTTTAGGTTAAAAAGGTTATTAATATATATATATATTTGCCGTCTGCAGAGACTCCTGTTTAGTGTTAATGCACAACTTTTCAACAATGGGTCAGCATGTGGTGCTATTTGGACAGAAACCGCTTCATGTCCAGTGACATCACTGTGGCAACACACAGGATTTCCTAGTCTTAGTCTTGTTGGACCTTTCTGCAACCTTTGGCTCTTTTAAGATGGTGTGATGAACAGACTTAGTGCTTCAGTGGGATCTTTGTGTCAATGTTCAAACATTATCTTAAGTATTTATGTAAACTGCTACTGCAGATCTGATATTTGGAGTACCCGAAGGTTCAGTTTTGGATCCATACCTGTTTTAATTAGATTCACATCGCTCCATTCTTCCATCACTCATGTACAAAAAACCTAGATACTTAAACTTCTCCACTTGAATCAAAGACTCACTACCAACCTGAAGGAAACAGTCCACCTTTTCCAGTTGAGAACCATGGCTTCAGATTTTTAGGAGTTGACTGTCATCTCAGCTGCTTCACACTTAGCTACAAACTGCCTCAGTACACACAGGTGGTCATGGCTTGAAGACACCAACAGAACCACATCATCTACAAAAAGCTGAGATGATAAGTTGAGTTTCCTGAACCCAAACACCCTCCTCACCATGGCTAAGCATTAAAATACTGAACACCACAAATGGCATCAGTGACAAGTAGCATCCATGGCAAAGTCCAACCTGCATAGGGAAAGACCTCAACATGGTACCAAGGATGTGGGTAGAGCCCTTGATTTGGTTGTACAAGAACTTGATAGCCAGCAGAAGCAGGCCTTGGACCTTATACTTCCATGGCATGTGCCACAGAATTTCCCAAAGGACCCAGTCATAAGACTTCTCCAGTTCCACAAAACACCTATGGACTGTTGAAGGTTTTGGCTTCCGTGAGCACAGAAGCAGCCAGGTTTTCTGAACTGCTGTTTGCTCCAAATGAACTTACAACAGTTAAACCCTTTACTCCTCCAACTCAAAGCTGCAGAGAGGCTAGGCTTTTGTTCACCGAGGAGAACAGTATGAGTATACCCACACCTATGCAACGCCTTACCCCCTGGGCCCCTCCAGAGAAGGAGAGAGTTCAGTCCCTCTCCAGGAGTTGGGTTCCAGAGCCTAAGTTGTGTGTAGAGGTGAGCCTAACTATATTTAGTTTGTACATCTCAAACTCATTCACCAGCTTGAGCTCCTTTCCTGACAGTGATATGACGTTCAGCCTGCCAAGGCAACCACCTTTGCCAGCCATCTGGCTTCCTTTGCACCCAACTTCAAATTTTCTCCATGCAGGTAGTGAGTCCTCCTGGACGTGGCTTCCGGTAGCCCTTTTTTTGGTGGGGTGGGGGGCTGTGCCTGGCCAAATCCCTCGTGCCAATACTCAACCACCAGGTGCTCACTGGTCCCCCCTGCCTGGCTCCAGGGGCCTGACTTGTTCTCAGACACCTGCTGCCGTTGACGCTTTTTTCTCAGCCATGAGCTTGTCCGTAGCCATTTCCTTTTTTTGTCTTTCTTCATCTTTATAGTGGTTGGTTTTATGGTTGGACTGATGTTACTGTCAAATGTTTGTGAAATGACTCTGCAGTAACACAAAATGTGTTGCATCTATTAAAGAGTCCCTTCCATTAAAAACAGTTTTTCTGAGTTTTCTGTTGAATATTTTAGCTTCACAGGTGTTCTTACCTTCATACTGGGTGTTAAATCCGAACAACAACTTCTCTTTCAGTTTTTATCTCTCAAACTACGCAGGTGACGATAAAACCCGAGTTCGAAAAGCCTGTATTTGTTACGTCACAACTCCTTTGGTCATTAGTATTCATCAGCTCACGCAGTTGAGACCACGCCTAGCAGGCTGCTGGCTAAAAGCTGTAGCATAAGACGTATCAAATCTGAAGTTACTTGGTGCGCTGTTGCCATGCGCAATGTGGAAGGAAGCCGTGCTCTCATAGGCTAGTTTGTTAGCCAATCTGAGTCCAGCAAATTTGAATAATGAATATTAATGAGTTGCAGTCCAAAGCCAGACGAGTCTTCACGCAGACAGATTGAAAGTTCTGTAAATCAGTGGTTCCTAACGTTTTGTAGATATAAAATGTTTCATATTACAGGTTAAGACTTCAGAAATAACCACTAAGTCATGAAATTTGTGTGAAATGGCCTCTTTAAATCTCACACCGTAGAATGTTTTGTTATGATAGAGATCTAGTATTTTAGTCAAATCTCGAAAGTAATTTTATTCATAATATTTCTGAGAATACCTCACTGAGTCTTTTATTGTTCAGTGTGTGTTGTGAATGATTCTCAGCAACTACTTTACTCAATTTTTGCCTAAAATTTGGAAAATTGACTGAGTTATTGCCATTTTTAGCTTTAGTCGCATCTTGAAATAGATTGACTCCAAAAGTTTTACATGTAGCTGTAAGGATTCATTTAAAAATGTTTGCTTTAAAAACATTCAGTACATGAGATATATACACACAGAAAAAAAACACCTTTTGGCAGTGCTGGTCTTTGTACTCTCTTTACTGCAGGTAAAATGACTGCTCATAACCTCGCCACTACAAATAGATCAAATCATACCTTTAGAGAGCTGTGGACAAATAAATACCTATAGATGTCACTGAACTGAAGCAGTTTTATTGAAGAGTGAGCCAAAATTCTTCTACATGACTGATAAGGTCATATGGAAGGGGATTATTTTCAGTAACTGAATGTGGTAACTGTGCTGTTAAAATGCAACTCACCTCCAGATTACAACCTAACCTACACTTCCTGTTTTAGAAAAATGCCTTAAAAGGAGGCGTTGCTTGGAGGACCAGCACACACGCAAGGGGGGGGTTGGCTGGGCTGTGATTGACATGTTGCACCAACACAGACGGATAGGAAGGAACATCATCATCAACTTTATTTGTATAGCGCATTTAAATACGGCATGAGAGCCGAGCAAAGCGCTGAACAGAACATATAATAAAACAAACAAAACAAAAAACAGCAGACAGCTGCCGAACAGGCTGGCGCCATCTTACTTATACAGAAACAGGAAAAGCACATGAGGAAAGAGAGGAGAAAAAATTCCTCTCATGCAGCGTCCACTAGTGGTGCTGCATGAGATTGAAAAAAACACCTCAGCCAATCAATCACTCCTCCACATAGAACCGAACCTTCAGCTTCTCCAAGATGACACCCATCCTTCCAGTGAGATCCAACCACATCAGTCTGTGAACCAGAACCCCGAGCTTTCTAGTCCGAGTGCTGCCAGATAAGGTTACATACTTTCCTTATTTTTCCAAATTTGTCAATACATCAGAGTGTGGGTCGAGTAGTAAAAAAGTTTTTCAATGTGTAAGTGACCATGATACCAGATCCATAATTTCATATTCGAGGAATTTGCAGGTGGGAGACTCAGAGACGCACAAAAAGTTTGGAAAAATGTGGGGGAAGCGGGAGCAGACCAGAAAGCGTGTGCCTCCCCGAGAGATCAGCAGGAAAAAAAAAAACAGATGAAAATGGAGGAAGCTGCTTCTGTGAAAGAGTCAAGCGACCCTTATCAGTATTGTTTGGAGCCGATAGTTCCCCCTGCAGCGGCTTAGCGGCACAGAATTGGGCTCGTTTCTTAGTGGTACATTGTTGTTGGCTAAAGCTAAATTTAGATTAGCTTGAGTAATAAATATCGTGTAATTCTGCCCCATCAGGTGCAGCTGTGCACTGCCGCTGTACCTTATTGTCCACAACAGAAAACGTGTTTTGCAGAGAGGTGCCCAAGGTATACATCAAAGAATCCCAGCATGAAGACAAAATCATTCAGTAATGTGCAAAAAATAATAAATTCATACAATCACAAACATTGCATCAAAATGACCTCTGATAAATGCCATAAACACTTGCTATTCCAACTCCACCTTGCTGCAGGGGTGTGGCCGAGACCGAGCTCTTTTATACTCCACAACAGCAGACTTATAATGAAAATAAGGTCTCAGCCAATAGAAATACCTGATTCAAATTCAAGTGCAGTGTAACATTTTAACCTGAAGAGGGCGCTCCACTCGCGGTTTTTGGTAATAAAATTAATAGTTTTATTAAATTGTGCTAAAATACAAAAAATCATAACCAGAAATGTAGACGGCACTGTTATGGTGCATTCACACCGGCCCAACCATCAACTTCATAAGCGGCAAGTTTATATGTAAAGTCTATGGTGGACGGGCGTCAGACAGACGTCAACTGCTTAGCGTTTCAGGCGTTGACGCTTGAAAAGCTAGAAAAGGTCAAAGTTCAGCTAGCTGAACTTTTGACGTTCATAACGCTCTTGAAGCGGCATGTCAACCAATCAGAGCGTCTCATCGTAGTGACGTAAGACGTCACAGCACGTAGCCGGAAAGAAGTGGGATCAGCCAAAATGGAAGATAAATTAACCTCATCCAAACGTAGCTCCTGGAGCAAATGGTTAAACTCACCAAACTCAGAACGCATCTGAAGAATGGGGTGTATCCACAAACGGCTCTGATGCACCCAACGTCGACGTTGTCTAGATCTATGAAGTAAATAAATCCAAGCCACTGTCTCAATATGATCCGCCATAGCTCCGAACATCCGATAACAAAGGAAGCCCCGCCTTCGCGCTCTTTTTCGGTCAGGCTTTACGAGCTTTAACGCCTATGCGCTCTGACTGGCAGGCGTTATGAGCTTCAACTTCAAACGTCAAATTTGGAGCGTTATCAGCGTTGCTTGACGTTGACAAAGTCGCCGGTGTGAATGCACCATTAGAGACTCATTTATAGAGTTTATCTACAAAAAAAGTTTATTTGGGGGTAAGTTGCACTTTAAAGTCTGGGCGTTGATTCTGCATGCTGTTGATTCCTGAGGTGGACTCAAGTTTTCTCACTCTTATTTTGCATTTTGACTTTATTTTTGATTGAAAAAAGATGCAGTAAAATATTGTTTTTGTTTATCTGAAGTTGTCCTGATGATTTTCTGTTTCAATTCTCCATATATGTAACTGCTTTTTATTAAGATTGCTTATAGAATTTGACATGTTTTTTTGCACTTGAATATATGTGTACTAGTAGTGTAATTGTTTTCCATACTGTTGATATATTTTGCAGCTCATCACCACAACATATAGATGAGTGCTGTGGTTGGCTGAAACAGAAGCTGAATGAGCTGAATAAAGAAGAGTTCAACACTGTCCACCAGCACCAGGAGCAGGTAGGGTTTCATACCACTCAAAGGAAAAGTAATGCAATGCAATGACAATGTTGAGTAATATTGACAAAACATCTTGCTGTATTGCTGTTTTGGGCAAACAATGAAAACTTACATCATGTATTGCAAGATGTTACATGATGAGTTATCACTTAGAACGTGCTGTGAATGGCCGTCGGCTACTAGTTGAACATTTTATCTCAATACTAAACTAAGTATCTGTAAAGATTAATTGCATCATGGCTATTTTCTTGTTTGCTAATGATGAGTAACTGGTGGCCATCTTGAACTGGGCAAACTCAAAAAGGAAATAGGTTGTAGATAAACATGTAGTAAATGACTAACATGTGTACACGTCCACATCCAAACTCTGAATCACCCACATTTTGCTTCTCGGCACCCTGAAGTAACAATCTGATGTGTTCCAAAAAACTACAGATGGCATCACACAGGGCTGAAGGCAACCACGACTCACTGATGGGATCAGATGTTTTTATTCTGCTCTGACAGAATAACTACTCTGACTCAGTCTGATGAAAAGCTGAATACCTGATGTGATCCGTTGGATGTATCTGTCATTTAATTATTAAAGTGAGGGCAACATCATCTTTGAGCCTTCCACCATGAGCTCCTACAACTTAAACTTAATGTGGACACTCTTATGTATAATTTTTCTAGATGTCTTCACGACGGTGGTATTTTGTTGTGGCAGTGGTTATTATTTTAGCAACAGAACTTAAGTCTAGCTTAACGTAAACAGCATATCCTTTACAATGAAAGCTGTAAATCATTGGAAACATTTTTTTCTGTTTTTTCAGGCTGTCAACTGTGTTGTGGGAAACATTGTGTATGAGCGTCTGGCTGATCATGGTCCCAAACTGGGTCCCGTCACCAGGAAAAACCCTCTTGTCACCAGGTAAGTCATTTTAAAGAAGCAGGTTGACTGCAGGAAGGAATGGAATAGAGTAGTTTAGCAGGAGGAGACACAGAGAGATGTGGAGAGGAAAATCTATTAATCAGGGTCTTTGATCCTGCAAATGAGGCATACACATGGATTACAAGAACTTCTGCTATGACTCTGTCATCCCAACTAGGACTGGTTCACTCACTTTCATAGTGTATATGGGTTACTGCCCCCAGGAAGGAGATGTAGTCAGTCATATATCGTATAACAGATGTAGCAGTAGCCACCAGAAGGTCACCGGTTCGAATCCCTGCTCTGTCCGGAAAAAGATTGCTTCACCATTGTGTCCTTGGGTAAGACACTTCACCCACCTTGCTTGTCTGGTGGTGGTCGGAGGGTCCGGTGGTGTCTGGCAGCCTCACATCTGTCAGTGTGTGTCCCAGGACAGCTGTGGCTACAACATGTGTGTAGTTCATCATCACCAAACGTGTGAATGACAAACTCTAGTGTGAAGCACTTTGTATTGTCTTACTCGAAAAGCGCTACAGAAGTGCAGCTATTTAAAAAACTAATTTCTCCCATTTTGTCATTTAAGTTTTTGAATACAAACTAAAGACACCAGGACGCTCAAAAATCCTGCTTTTAGTAACTGTTTATTTTTATGAATGTCTTAATGCGTTTCACTGATTTTAATTGATCTCATGTTTTTTTTTTTATTTCTGGATTTTGTAACCATGTGTATTTTTATTTTATCTTGTATCTATTTCACTATTTTATTTATTTTGTTTCAGTTAGTTAGTTAGTTAGTTAAATAGCTGCCACTGGGTGAGTTCAAAGTGGTGCTGAAGGGCTCAAAAGACTCTTTTAAAAAGAAAATGGAAGAATAACGTTCTTAAAGCCACATGATGGAACAACACAACCCGGTGCTTTGGGTGATGTTTAAAGCCCTTATTGATGGAACACAACCCACTTGTTTTGAATGGCTGTCATTATACAAATTTTCTACAAAAATGTACAGAAAAAATAACCTGGATCTGCCAGATGTACAGTGGGGCAAAAAAGTATTTAGTCAGCCACCAATTGTGTAAGTTCTCCCACTTAAAAAGATCAGAGAGGCCTGTAATTTTCATCATAGGTATACCTCAACTATGAGAGACAAAATGAGGAAAAAAAATCCAGAAAATCA
The DNA here is from genome assembly GCA_006937955.1 of Pachypanchax playfairii. Classification (NCBI taxonomy): domain Eukaryota; kingdom Metazoa; phylum Chordata; class Actinopteri; order Cyprinodontiformes; family Aplocheilidae; genus Pachypanchax; species Pachypanchax playfairii. The sequence continues at coordinate 1,175,537 of SSNP01000132.1, forward strand.
CATTGTCTGATTTTTAAAGAATTTATTTGCAAATTATGGTGGAAAATAAGTATTTGGTCACCTACAAACAAGTAAGATTTCTGGCTTTCACAGACCTGTAACTTCTTTAAGAGGCTCCTCGGTCCTCCACTCGTTACCTGTATTAATGGCACCTGTGTGAACTCGTTATCAGTATAAAAGACACCTGTCCACAACCTCAAACAGTCACGCTCCAAACTCCACTATGGCCAAGACCAAAGAGCTGTCAAAGGACACCAAAAACAAAATTGTAGACCTTCACCAGGCTGGGAAGACTGAATCTGCAATAGGTAAGCAGCTTGGTGTGAAGAAATCAACTGTGGGAGCAATTATTAGAAAATGGAAGACATACAAGACCACTGATAATCTCCCTCGATCTGGGGCTCCACGCAAGATCTCACCCCGTGGGGTCAAAATGATCACAAGAACGGTGAGCAAAAATCCCAGAACCACACGGAGGGACCTAGTGAATGACCTGCAGAGAGCTGGGACCAAAGTAACAAAGGCTACCATCAGTAACACACTACGCCGCCAGGGACTCAAATCCTGCAGTGCCAGACGTGTCCCCCTGCTGAAGCCAGGACACGTCCAGGCCCGTCTGCGGTTTGCTAGAGAGCATTTGGATGATCCAGAAGAGGATTGGGAGAACATCATATGGTCAGATGAAACCAAAATAGAACTTTTTGGTAGAAACTCAACGTGTCGTGTTTGGAGGGGAAAGAATGCTGAGTTGGATCCAAAGAACACCATACCTACTGTAAAGCATGGGGGTGGAAACATCATGCTTTGGGGCTGTTTTTCTGCAAGGGGACCAGGACGACTGATCCGTGTAAAGGAAAGAATGAATGGGGCCATGTATCGTAAGATTTTGAGTGAAAACCTCCTTCCATCAGCAAGGGCGTTGAAAATGAGACGTGGCTGGGTCTTTCAGCATGACAATGATCCCAAACACACCGCCCGGGCAACGAAGGAGTGGCTTCGTAAGAAGCATTTCAAGGTCCTGGAGTGGCCTAGCCAGTCTCCAGATCTCAACCCCATAGAAAATCTCTGGAGGGAGTTGAAAGTCCGTGTTGCCCAGCGTCAGCCCCAAAACATCACTGCTCTAGAGGAGATCTGCATGGAGGAATGGGCCAAAATACCAGCAACAGTGTGTGAAAACCTTGTGAAGACTTACAGAAAACGTTTGACCTCTGTCATTGCCAACAAAGGCTATATAACAAAGTATTGAGATTAACTTTTGTTATTGACCAAATACTTATTTTCCACCATAATTTGCAAATAAATTCTTTAAAAATCAGACAATGTGATTTTCTGGATTTTTTTTCCTCATTTTGTCTCTCATAGTTGAGGTATACCTATGATGAAAATTACAGGCCTCTCTGATCTTTTTAAGTGGGAGAACTTACACAATTGGTGGCTGACTAAATACTTTTTTGCCCCACTGTATGTGTAGCCCCGCCTCTTCTCAATTAAGGGACACACATACATCTGGAACTGCTCTATTTGAAACCGTCTATAAAAGGGAGGGACATCTGGTATAATATTATAATCTGATTGGAGGACGAGCCAGCAAGTGTCTGCCTTTGATGATTTGTATTTAGCCAATCACAGTAAATCAAACTCTTGTAAATCCAGTCAGAAGTAAAACACACATGGTTACCACTAAGAAAAGCAAAACACATCTCATTGTTTTGTTTTGCCTGCCTGGCACTTGCTGCCAATCATACCTGAACACCCGCCCCAAAGCACAATTATTGGTTCGAACATTTTTTTGACTGAAATAGACGTTTTCAATGAAGCAGTACAAGACAGATCTTCATGGGTTTGGAAAACTCCAAATCTTACGAGAATCCATCTTGCAGCGCAAGGTTACAGAAAAAAGCAACAACTGCTGACAATCTGATCCCATCAGTAAAAATCCAACATGGACTTTGTCATGATGTAATAATCATAAAAGGTACAGCGTCTCTAACGAACTGTCTGCATGTGTAGAATGCTTCAGTGAAGAATCTGTGTTCTACTTACATGTCAGCATAAATCTGTGACGCCTTTTAAGATTTTTTTTTAAAATAACAAGTTTTCTGAGGTTTCTGTTAAATATTTTAGCTCCACATGTGTTCTTACCTTCATAGTGGGTGTGAAAACAGGTCAATAACTTCTCTTTCAGTTTTAAGTTTAAGTAACAACCTTTTTGTTGTGATTGGCGTGTCAAAGTGAAAACATGTAGGTGTATAAGGACTATAAGATACCTGTTTTTTATTCCAGATATTTCAGCTTCCCATATGATGAGATGACTCTGGAGCAGGAAATGGAGCTTCTGGACCAACCAGACAAGATTTGCCATTTCTTGGCTCACAACGGCTGGGTGATGGGTGATGATCCACTTCGCAACTTTGCTGAACCAGGTAGAACTAAAAGCCTTGGAAACATCAACATGAGGATCTTTGTGTTTTAAAAGATCTGATTTATTTTGAGTGTGTTTGTTCTCTCCAGGCTCAAATGTGTACCTGCGTCGAGAGCTGATCTGCTGGGGTGACAGTGTCAAACTTCGTTATGGTAATGGACCTGAGGATTGTCCATACTTGTGGGACCACATGCAGAAATACACGGAAATTACTGCCAAATATTTCCATGGAGTCCGATTGGACAACTGCCATTCCACGCCATTGCATGTTGCTGAGGTATTGTCACGTGTTATCGTGTTAGTAGTTAGTGAAAGTAAGATTCGGATTTGATGACGAGGTCTAATTCTTACATACTGTAACTTTAGGAATCCAAAAACAAATAAAAACCCAGAATTTAAAAAGTAATTTAATTTAACGTGTCTTTTTAATGAACGAGTTCTTCATCAGTCAAATTAACATGACAGATGCTGAACACGAAGGTTCAGATGGGTAAAATGAAATAAATACAAAATGATTCAGGAAATAACGTCATCAGAAGTTTCATTTGATTATGAATGATGCATCAAAATAAAGGAGAAATAGTTCTGCTTCAGGAAATCAAAACCCAATAATATGTTAGGATTTGAGTTAGAGAAATGCCTGATTGATGTCTTTATACTAGTATTTTTTTGTTTTTTTTTAGTCATATCTGAATTTGCTGACTGGTCAAAGTCAAACTGGGTAAAGATTGAAACAACATCTGCTTGTTAAATCGTATCTTTCTGTGTTTAGAGTTAGAAGCAGCTTAAAGAATCTCTGTTCAACAGATTTTATTATAGTTGACAAAGACCAACAGACTGGTTCTAAATACTTTTTGAGGACCCATATGAGAAGGAAGACAGTTGGAAACATCAACATACAGACGTGAGGGGAGACTTTATATCAGGGAGGTTTTTCCTCTTTATTTCACTAAGAAAGAATTTCATTGTTTCAGTGTTTATTTCTGTATTTACACAAGACTTTAGCTGATTTATGCTCTCACTAAAAACTAGATCTGAAAGTGTTAGAGTGATGGTGAGGACTCCTCTCCTTCAACTGGACCAGAGTTTCTAGCTGACAGCTGTAACAAAGCTGTCATGTACGTCTCTGTTCTGACCTAAAATACATTTAACTGTCTTTAAACTTCACTGCATATGAGTTCATGTCACACCTGTCATGTTTACTCTAATCAGCTTTATCTTACTGGAAGTTTTCCTTTGAAAATGTCGTTCGATGATCAAAAAGTTTCATATTATCCACAAAATAAAAATCCTACTTTGGAAATTATATGATGCAACTATTCTAAAGGTATACAGTAACTGAAGGTATAACCTGAACACTTGGAGTATTTTAATTTAAAGACTCTGACCAGTAGTACTTTCAGTTTCTGGGTTTAAAATCAAATTTCATTCTGAATCAGCATGTAGAGAATTTATGGTAACAGTTCCCTCTTCTTCTTCTCTCCCTGTCTGTGATGCTGATGTAATGTCTCGTCCAGGCCATGCTAGATGCAGCCAGAGAGGTCAGACCCAATCTGTATGTGATAGCTGAACTCTTTACAGGCAGTGAGCTCATTGACAATGTGTTTGTTAACCAGCTGGGAATTAGCAGCCTCATAAGAGGTACAGAAATGTAAACTAACTTGTTTTTTTCTCTCTTTCTTCTCTCTACACTGCATCATGTTGCATTTAACCTCTTCATGTTCAAACATTCTCTCTGTCTTCATTTAACCCACGACTGCATGTTGTGGTTCCTTGTTATCACTAACTGGTTCTACTCCATTTCAATGAATTTTCTGTGTCCTCTCTCCAAACCTTCTGTGTATGTGTTTTTCTACCTCACTCCACTTCTGTGGATGCTTTGCTTTGCTGTGACTGACCAGCACATGCTTGACGTGGCTAGAAGAGAGTGTCCTAACCTGTATGTGGTTGCTGAATTGTTCACTGGCAGCGAGGAGCTGGATAATATATTTGTTACCAGACTAGGGATTACATCACTCATACGAGGTAAAGTACTGTTCAGTGTTCACTTTACACGCCCACATACTGTTAACACATGTGTACGCTTGGTTATACTGTCCAGACTTGTGATTGGTACTCTATGTTACAGTGGTCGAGGGTTATATGCACAACGCTTATATGCGTGCTGGGCACGTTCCTGCATCATAGAGAATCCTTACTTGTATATGCACAGCACCAACAGTTATTTGCACCAAACATCTGGAGGTATCATTTATGCATCTCACTAAATCTCACTGTTTCTCACTAGTTACTTGACCGTAAACCTCCGCTGGTGTTGGTGCACACGTGTCTGGCGCGTCTTCCTGAAGTTGTCAGACAGTCGCCAAAAAATAATCACCGACTTCTTCAGTGTGAAATAGTGTCACATGTAACATTTGTTCTAGTTTTTATTACCTGATCATGAGTTCTTAATATCCGATACAGAAAACCGTTCTGTTCTGTTACTAACTGTAACTTAATCTGTGTCGTTACCGTCGTGTCCATGCACGCGCGTATCTGGTGCATCTGTTTACTTATAGTGTCATAGTGGATCCTCTCTACGAGTATATAACTTGGTCTGTTTGAGAGTTTTATTCTCCTAATATATTTTAATTATTAATTATTGTGTTATTACATAATTTCTGATTATCTGTTATCAATACTGAACATTGCTACACATGTTTACAGTCCAAATGACCACCGACAGATAAATGCACACGACGCTTATATGCACAAAACTGCTGGACACCGAGGTCGTGTATATAACCGTCGACCACTGTATTTTACTGAAAAGAAACCAATGAGAACAAATACTATGTCAGATTTTAGGTTCTGTTTATACAACATGACAATTTCAATTCAACTGTTCCAAATTTTGATACATTTTCCCACCACAAAGAATTGAAGCACCTTTGAAACCAACAAAGGTAAAAAGTCTGAGACCAGATCAGAAATATTCATATAAACTAAACAAATATTCAGTATTTAAAGATTTTAAAACCAGCTGAATAAAGTGTTGACACATGCAGTAAAGAAACAAACAAAACAATGACCCAGTCAACACAAAATCTGAAAATTAGGGATGCAGCGATACAGATACTGGTATAGGGTATTGGGGCCGATACCATGCTAATGTACTCATATCTGTATCGGTTAGTTAACCAATACCTTGAACTGATACTTAAAATGTGGAAACTCTGCAATAATTGTACATAAAATGTTTATTTTTCACTTGAAATTTTAGTTTTATGGTAATTTTTATTCATATTTTATTTTTTATCTAGTTCACCGTCATTTGTTGTAACAAGCAGAGAAGAAAATAAAACCTGTCTTCCAATTCATTGTTTTATTTTTGTGTGGTAGAAGTATCTGCATTGCTACTCAGGAAGTTCTCAGATCCAAGTATTGGTATCGTATCAGTTTGAAAAAAGTGACATTGTCGCATCACTAAAAAAAATAAAATTCACAGGCTCAAACTGAGATGAGAAGGATCACAGGGCACAAAAAACTGCCATTCAATCAGTTTCAGGAGTCTGTAAAAGCCCAGATGAATCTTCTTTAAACAACATCCTGGTGAACTTTAAACTTACCAACACTTTCATACAAAAACTGGTTCATCTCATGCACAAAAAGGAGAGTTCAGATCAAACAACATCTACACAGACACATGACACAGACGACCTGTTCAGATGTAACCCCGCCCCTCACCCTGTACCAGCTCCCTGTACCTCTGAACTGGATCCATGATAATCAATCGATGTCTGGACACTTTTTTCACTCAGTGTTCTAAAACATTCTTTGTTACATTTTAAACACATGCCAAATAGAAGTGCATGTCCCCATGGTCTCAGACTTTTAGTCAAACAAGACAATGTGTAAATCCAACTGAGCGTGGTACCAAACTTGAGTTTTACAACACTCGAGCTTGATCTTCATCTTAAAGAGTCCCTTCCATTAAAAACAGTTTTTCTGATGTTTCTGTTGAATATTTTAGCTCCACAGGTGTTCTTACCTTCATAGTGGGTGTGAAAACAGGTCAACAACTTCTCTTTCAGTTTTAATCTCTCAAACTACGCAGGTGGTGATAAAACCCGAGTTCTCCTGAGTCTGAACAGCCTGTATCTGTTTCATCACAACTCATTTGTTCGTTAGTATTCATCAGCTCCCGCAGTTGAAACCACGCCTAGAAATTTGTATGAAATGGCCTCTTTAAAGCTGGAGTGCGTAACTTCTGTAACTTCTGTCGCCCCCTAGCGGAATTTTTGCGTCATTACAACAATAAAGCTGGCGCTTCCATATGACGTAAGCCCAGCTGCCACCGCTTTATCTCTGCCGTTGTTATTCCAACCGGTATCTGTCTTAATCAAGCTTCAAATTCAGTCTGTTTACTTTACCTGGCTCTATATTTGTTTCAATAAATATCATTTCATTGTTGAAAAAATCAAGAGAAACCAGTAAAATATAAAAATACTGGTAAAAAAACCTTCAGAGTTCAGGTTGGATTGTTTACAGGTTTGATTGTTCACTTTAATCTACATTTAACAGTTTGGTGTTGAAATTTATTAGTCAGCTGTTGGGGCCACAATGATCTATTTGTCTTATTCAGTGAATTTTTTCAGTTTTGACACGATGCAGAATCCTGCAGTCAGCT
>SSNP01000132.1:1191686-1240822 GCA_006937955.1 Pachypanchax playfairii
CCCCCCCCCCCCCCCCCCCCAAGCCGACCCCATATGTTAAAAAACACCCTCAGAGCAACGTATGGAGGAAAAAAAAACATGTCTATATGTCAGATTCATCGCATATTTCCTAGCAACTGTGTTGTTTTTCTGGATTAATGTGCAGAAAGTAATAAGCACACTGAACCAGAGACAACATACTTGGCCAAAAAAATTATTTCTGATTCTAATATTTATTTTCAGATTTTAGATTTGAGAAATTGTAAAGAGAAAAAAAAAATGCAAAAACAAAAACAGACTACAGTCAAGCATGCACTGAAATCAGTGCTGAACAGTGGAGTAAAAATGTCTCACCTACATAACAAAAAGGCCAGAATTGTTTTACCCCTTCTGTTAACTAAAAAGTAAACATTTTATTTTTGTCAAAGATTTGCTCTGTTTATGTTTAACAAAAATGTTGCTATAAATAAAATAAATGACTTAGACAATGATTTGACATGGCGTGACCTCGCTGGAATTTGTGAACTTAAAGAGGCCATTTCATACAAATTTCAGGACGTTGTGGTTATTTCTTAAGTATTAACCTGTAATATGAAACATTTTATATCTAAAAAACGTCAGGCTCCTTCCGTCAGGCATCGAGCAGCAGCTCGTTCATATTCATTATTCGAATTTGCTGGACTCTGATTGGCTAACAAACTAGCCTATGAGAGCACGGTATATAGTTTCCTGCTCAGCTGCGCATGGCAACATCAGACGTCATGTCTTCCTGTTTGCTACGTCTTATGCTAACAGCTTTTAGCTAGCAGCATGCTAGGTGTGGTTTCAACTGCGGGAGCTTATGAATATTAACGAACAAAGGAGTTGTGATGAAACAGATACAGGCCGTTAGAACTCGGGAGAACTCGGGTTTTATCACCACCTGCGTAGTTTGAAAGATAAAAACTGAAAGAGAAGTTGTTGACCTGTTTTCACACCCACTATGAAGGTAAGAACACCTGTGGAGCTAAAATATTCAACAGAAACCTCAGAAAAAACGTTTTAAATGGAAGGGCCTCTTTAATAACCTTTTAACGAGGTTGTGTAGGACAACACCCAGACTCCTAACCTGAGGGAATGGAAGGACTGTGTTGCTGTCACTAATTATAAAGAAGCTGTTGTTTTGAATGGGTTGATTTAGCTCCAGCCAGGAGAATTGCAGCTTTCATGGGGTGGAGTTTTTTTAGTGTCAATAGTCAGATTGTTTTGTGGAGAGAATTATTGTAACTCTGTTGACTTTTTGATATCTTCAGCAGATCATTGTGTTTGCAGGTGGGCCAGTGGTTGGCGGCCATGTTTGATTACCTGAAACACGTCCCTCGCTACCTCATTCCATGTTATTTTGATGCCATTCTTGTGTCAGTCTACACCACAGCCTTAGATGCAACATTTAAACTTATGTCAAGGTAAGATCTGTTTGTAGGTGTATACCCACTATGTTTTATTGAAAAAAGTTCTCAAGATGTAAAGTCTTATCTATTGCTCAGTTTTAGGAATGTCACAGTTCATTGACTGAAAACATTTATCACTGTCTTAAAACAGCTTCATCCAGAAGGGTTCCACCTTTGTCCGTCATCTGGCGCTGGGCTCAGTTCAGATGTGTGGAGTCGGACGCTTTCCAGCTCTCCCTCCCATTTCAGCGAAAGTAGAAGATGTCCCATACCGCGTTAGTCCAATCACAGGGCAGAAGGAGCAGTGCTGTGTCTCAATGGCAGCAGGTAGATTAAATTTAACTGCTGTGTATGTAAACTAAATAGAAATCAACTAAGATCAAGGAATTTTCAATTATATCATCTGTTATGACTGTTTTTTGCAGGTCTTCCTCATTTCTCTGCGGGGATTTTCCGTTGTTGGGGCAGAGATACTTTCATTGCTCTCAGAGGTCTGATGCTTATCACAGGGAGACACTCCGAGGCTCGGTAATTGTTGACTTTTACTATTCAGTTTAATCAGAGCCCATAACAACCTATCTCTTATGAGCCATTTGGTGTTTTGGTGTCCATAGCAACATCATCCTGGCATTTGCGGGAACTCTGCGTCATGGTTTGATCCCCAACCTGCTGGGAGAAGGCCGCTGTGCCAGATACAACTGCCGGGATGCTGTGTGGTGGTGGCTGCAGTGCATCCAGGTAGGTCCAGAACTGATGCTAAAAAACAATAAGACGGCCTCGAGTTTGTGAGGGGAATGAGTCATACAGCTGGTCCCTTGGAGACAAATATGAGCTGTTTTCTATACCTGCTGCAGGAAGTTGGTGTCTTATTTCCAGCAATCAGTGGGTAAGAAACAGGGTTCCACCCGGACATGTCACAAATCCATCACAAATCCACACACTTCATCCTGAGGACAATATAAAGTCACCTCTTAACCTGACATGCACGTTTTAGGTCTGTGAGAGAAAACCAGAGAAAATTGGAAAGTGCAGAAAATCCTCAGCCTGGAGTCAAACCCAAGACTGATGCTGCAATTCAGCAGTTCATAATAGCAATTAAATACTGGAAAATTCCTGATAGTGTCAGCCACTTGGTGTGTAATGTCTTGCACTAATTTACATTGCAGGTTAGGTCGTCACTCTATAAAAACTGATTTATAACAGAGAAACAGTTTCTGCTTTTAGAGGAAGTATTTGGTGACGAGTTGAGGAAAAACTCTCACCGAGTTCTTTAATGGAAGAAATCTTAGAGAATCCGTATTCACACTTGGTGTATTCCTGCTTCGGTCTTACCTCAACCAAGTGGAGATTGAAGGATAAAAGAAGGCAGCTTGACACAGACGTAAAGGTGGTATATGGAACTTGGAACACAATAACACAGCATAAAGCCTTCAGCCATCTGGGTGCCAGGCTTGTTAACCCCCCCTGCATGCGCGAGCGTGCTCCGATGCTGAGGTCGATCAATATTCCTCACCAAACCCACTCTGATCCCCGATCCGAGCAGGACAATAAAATATCATGAGTTCCGTTCACTAATCATGCTCTCCAGCCCCGCTGATCACACACTGACTCTGATAAAAGCAGCTCCTACCTGTTTGTAGCTCAGTCATCGATTCAGTCCGGGGCAAAGAGTTCATAGTTGTCCCACGGCTCCAAAACTTCCTGCAGTCCCTCTTAAGATCCTCTCTCCTCCTCACACACCATCCTGCAAACCCACTTATCCAATCAAATAAAAAAAGCAATAAAATCCTCCGTGGTGTGTCTTCCAGTCAAAAAAGTGGCCCAAAGTGCTCCTCCACTTCAGCAACATGTAGCTACGTGTTAGCTAGCTGCTAATAGCTGCTATTAAAGCTTTCCACTCAGAACTTGCTCGTCACATGGGAAACCCCCTATGGGAAGAAAATAAGGTATATAATCACCACATGTCCCCGGTGCTGCTGCTTGACCTGCAGACTCCACAGCACCAGCCTCACTGTGCTGGATTATTTACGGTATTGGGCAACTCAAAATGGTGCCCACTGCTCTGCCAGCTATTAGCTGGTAGATGTAAACAAAATGCCAACGTTGTGCCTGTCAAAATTAATATTTTATATTTTACTTCAAACATAATTTTTAAGGGAAATGCTGTATTTTCATTCTACAACCCTCTAAACACCCCGTGGAGGCATTATTTTGTTAAAAATAAAGCTTTTAATGAAAATATGACATATCCCACCTTTAACCAATCTGAGAGGGAGATGTTTCTGTATGTTTTGGGGTGCAGATTGTTGAAGGGAAGCCATCCACACTGGTGAATCTCATTAAGAGCTTTAACTGTTACTTTACTAAACACAGTTTCAAGAAAAATTAAGGGTTCTCCATACATTCAAATGGGCATTAGTTTTTTGTCACTTTTACCTTGTTGCATTGCCACTGTAACTTTAAACACCTCAAAAAGTAATCGTAAATATGCTGCTGTCAAGCCGCTCATTTTGATGTACACTGCACTGTTAAAAGTATTAGTTTAATGACCTCCCATTCTTCATCTGTTGGGTTTCAGTTAAAGTTGATTCACCGAAACTCCAACACTGTGCTAGAGAGAAAATTCAGATCTTTTCAGAATGAAGAGAAAATGGGTTTTACAGGGATATTGAGTGTATTGCTGTAGTGCTAAACATTCATAAGGTACTACTGTCTGAACTCAGACTGTGTAGATTTTACCATGTGCCCTTCACACTATTATATCAACTCAAATATTTGAGTAAAATGAATAATTTTATTGAACTTTACTTACAAGTCAGACTTCACATGGAACATAGAAGGAACAGAGTGATTCATCACTTCAGAGATCTCTTCTCCAGAACTCTCCTGGTGGGTTGAGGCAGAAGACCACTTATCCTGGTTCTGGTTCCACTGGAGGTTTCTTCCTGTTAAAAGGGAGTCATTTTTTTCCACTGTCACCAATCAGCTGCTCTGAATGGGGGATTGTGTTTCTTTAGATCAGAAAATTTTTCTAATTGGCATTTTATAACTTACAGAATATGATAGCATATAATCTTCAGGCTATTTTATCTGGACCTGTTCATGTGAATTGAAATTTTTGTTTGTGTAGTGCCTTGAGATGACATTTGGGTTCTAGCTGTGGACTGGAAGGATCTCCTGTAGAGGGTTCTAGCTGTGGACTGGAAGGATCTCCTGTAGAGGGTTCTAGCTGTGGACGGGAAGGATCTCCTGTAGAGGGTTCTGGCTGTGGACGGGAAGGATCTCCTGTAGAGGGTTCTGGCTGTGGACGGGAAGGATCTCCTGTAGAGGGTTCTGGCTGTGGACGGGAAGGATCTCCTGTAGAGGGTTCTACCTGTGTACGGGAAGGATCTCCTGTAGAGGGTTCTAGCTGTGGACGGGAAGGATCTCCTGTAGAGGGTTCTAGCTGTGGACAGGAAGGATCTCCTGTAGAGGGTTCTAGCTGTGGACGGGAAGGATCTCCTGTAGAGGGTTCTGGCTGTGGACGGGAAGGATCTCCTGTAGAGGGTTCTGGCTGTGGACGGGAAGGATCTCCTGTAGAGGGATCTAGCTGAAGACGGGAAGGATCTCCTGTAGAGGGTTCTGGCTGTGGACGGGAAGGATCTCCTGTAGAGGGTTCTAGCTGTGGACAGGAAGGATCTCCTGTAGAGGGTTCTAGCTGTGGACGGGAAGGATCTCCTGTAGTGGGTTCTAGCTGTGGACGGGAAGGATCTCCTGTAGAGGGTTCTAGCTGTGGACGGGAAGGATCTCCTGTAGTGGGTTCTAGTTTTGGACAGGAAGGATCTCCTGTAGTGGTCTCTGCTGGATCTGAAGGAGCTTCTGACTAAAGACACTTTGTTAAGTTACTGTTCTGTGAAGATGATGATGAGGGTTTTTTATCACGTTTTTTCCTTATTATGACTCATTATGGACAAGTGTAGAGTATAGGACAATAGAATCAAAGCATTGATGTTTTATTGAACTCTTGTTGTTCCCTACAGGACTATACAAACCATGTTCCCAAGGGACACGACATCCTCACATGCCCTGTCACACGCATGTATCCCAATGATGACTCTGAACCCTGCAAACCTGGAGATGTGGTATGTACACTCAGAAACACAGACACTTAGAGGAAGTTCTTCTCACAACATCTTTTAAAGAGGCTATTTCACACTTATTTCATGACTTTGTTGTTATTTCTGAAGTATTTACCTGTAATTTGAAACATTTTATATCTAAGATAGATAGATAGATTTTATATCTATAGCTGATGAATACTAACGAACAAAGGAGTTGTGATGAAACAGATACAGGCCGTTCGAACTCGGGTTTTATCACCACCTGCGTAGTTTGAGAGATAAAAACTGAAAGAGAAGTTGTTGACCTGTTTTCACACCCACTATGAAGGTAAGAACACCTGTGGAGCTAAAGTATTCAACAGAAACTTTAGAAAAAACTTTTTAATGGAAGGGCCTCTTTAAAAGCTCTGCACAAGTCCACTTAGCGGATGTGTACCAGGCGTCATAAGAGAAACTTCTGAAAACATCTATTAGAAGAGCCAGGTGGGTGCCAAGGTATGCAGATCCCCGGCAGCATAAACAGGTTCTTGTTGTGGGGAACGTCACCCTGCTGTCATAAAAGGAGCCCAAGCAGGTGAGTGAGGTCGAGAGGTACCAACTAGATAAAGTTGGGTTCACCTCTACTCACAGCTTAGTCTCTGGAACCCAACTCCTGGAGAGGGGCTGAACTCTCTCCTACTCTGGACCGGCTCAGGGAGTGAGACGTCAGGTGGGTGTGGGGATACTCAAAAGCCCCAAGCTGGGCGTCTCTGTGTTCTTCCAGAGAGTGTCACCTGTCTGCAGCTTTAAGTTGCAGGGAAGGTTCTTACTGCTGTCTGTGCAAATGCAACTAACAGCGGTTCGGATACCTGGCCTTCTTGGAATCTCTGGATGGTGTACCCGAGGAGGTGCCATCCAAAGAGTCTGTCATTCTTCTGAGGGATTTCAGTGTCCATGTGGGCAATGGTACCTGGAGGGGGATGATTGGACTCCCTGATCTGAATCTGAGTGGAGTTTTGTTATTGAACTTTGATGCTAGGCATGGTTTATCAATAACAGACATGATGTTCTAACATAGGACAGAGGACTTGGAGGTTTTCCGGGTGAGTCCCCCTGGAAGGAGACCCCTGTGCAGACCCAGAATTGCTGGGCTGATCATATATACTCTCTGACCTAGGTATGTTTTAGGATCCCCCAGGAGAAGCTGAGAGTGTCACTGGGGTGAGGGATTTGGGTTTCCATCCTTAATCTTTTGCCCCCACAACCCGACTATGAGTAAGCAGAAGAAGACGGATGTATGAATGCACTTCTACTGGCTGCCATCAGGACCAGCTTTTACACATGATGTATAAACTAATGTGTCCAAAATTTACATTTAAACTTTTAAAATAGTTTTTTTTTTAAAACATGTGCATAGGAGCAGCCTTTATATGATGTGATTCAAGAGGCCCTGCAGCGCCATCTAGAGGGGATTTCCTTTAGAGAGAGAAACGCTGGACCCAAGATTGACATGAACATGAAAGATGAAGGTAGGACATGACTGATAACTCCCAGTTTAAATTAACTTTCTCTTGACATTATAATTGCTGTTTCTGTTAGCTGCATGGTGGCGTAGTTGGTAGAGTTGTTGCCTTGCAGCGAGAAGGTCCTGGGTTTGAATCCTGGATGGAGCCTTTTGTCTCATGTTCTCCCTGTGCATGTGTGGGTTTTCTCTAGGCTTCCTCCCACAGTCCAAAAACATGCAAGAGGTTAATTGGTGACTCAAAATTATCCCTAGGTTAATTTGTCAATGTGTGGCCCTGCGATGGACAGGCGACCTGTCCAGGGTGTCCAAAGACTGCTGGAGATGGACACAAGCTCTCTGCAACTCTGAACAGGAAGAATCAGGTTTAGAAAATGGATTGATGGATTGGTTCTGTTGGCCTAAAGTAAAAATGTTCCCTGATTAAATAAGTTGTATGTCATATTGTGGAAGACTCATCAAGTTGCTGACAACATTTTATAAAGATTATAAATCCTGGCTAACAGAAATGATTTAGATTTAAGGTGTTGCTTCACTGAATTCATTTTTCAGAATCGAGCAAAACATGTGCTGCATAAACACCTTGATATACACTGACCTGCTTTGTAATACCTGCAGCTCTATAGTTAATAAGAACTTACATTTCCTTTCAGGGTTTAACGTAGTTGCTAAAGTGGACCCAGACACAGGTTTTGTGATTGGAGGAAATCGGTTTAACTGCGGCACCTGGATGGACAAAATGGGAGAAAGTGAACGAGCAAGGAACAAAGGAATGCCTGCAACACCACGGTAATATTACTCACAACTCTCACAAGGTGCTTTATGGATCACTGCAATCTTTTCACTTTATGTGATCCACAGGGTGTTTTATGTGTCTCCTTTAGTTTCAAAGCTTTTCATACATGAGAGGAACCATCTTTGTTGTAGCTGTAAGATGATGTAATTATTAAATGTACCAAAGCAACCCAAGAACTTGTCACCACAAAAAGTAAACTGTATCAGACAGATTTGATGTTGGCCTTAAAAAAGACTCGAATTTGTCTGAAACTTATTGTCATGTCAGTTAGTTATTATTTAGTTATTTAGTTTAGTTATATTTAGTTTATTTTAGTTTTTCTCTGAACTTTTTATCTGTTTCTTTGGTGTGTATACACCTGTTATGGACACATTGTGTAATATAATGTATAGTATGTTAGTGTTTCCACAGCAGGAACAATCAGTGCCAACAGTAACAAAAATAAGATTAAAAGACAGAGATCAGTCTAACAAAGTGTTCAGGTAATCCGTTAATCTCTAATAAGCTGATGTTAAGATCACTTTCTTTGATAATTAAAATATTCTTACATGCGTAATAAAATTTCAGCTGGTTGGACCTTCATAGATTTATTGTTCACCTTTAAAAGAAGCTACTTTTTTGTATTTAGCGTGAAGGATTTTAGATTAAAACTCATTTAACATTGCTGGAAGCAAGTGCAAGAATTTGAGTAGTGGGGAATGATTGATACCTTTACTTTGGAAGAAGTGTCTATTAATCTGTACAGAACACATGAAAAAATATTCACCTGAATAAAATCCTTAACAGAATCAATAGTACAAAGACTGCACAGTAAAACACTAGTTTCCAAACATGAAAATAATGTATGAGCGACTTAAGCAAACTATAAGGAGCAGAAAGACGGAACCTGTTTGTACAATGAAGTATTAACACATACTTGTGTATTTGCATAAGATTTTCATTAAATGTACTTCGTCTCATAATCTCTGGAGGATTTATTGTTTGACAAATATTGGGACTCACATGGGTGTAATTAATGACCTTTGAACTTTACACTATTGTTAAAGTTGAAGACTTTGGCTCAGAGAAAGATTGATGGAATTCAGGCTGAGGACATTTAGGCAAACTTCCAGTGTCTTCCAGACCTGCCAACCTGTACGCATTTTGCGTAGCAAGTACTCGGGTATGACTCGCCCCTCTAAACTATGCTAAAAGCTGCGCACATGTGAGTTCTGCCTCCCGCCCCCCCGCTTCGTCCTGTGTCCTGCTGCCCGCTCCTTCTAAGTATAAGTATCTCTCCATCCTCCGGTTCCCTACTCGCTGCTGTTCTGGCGTTTAAAAGGTAAATTCTCTCGGTGTATGTGAGGACATGCGTGTGCGGGTCTGTGTGTGTCAGCAGACCGGCCAGCCTTCGGTGAATGTGAACCTTTACGTGTATACTTATGGACTCAACACACGGGAAGCGACAAACGACCTCCATAACCCATCACTATCGCTTTGGTAACCTTACGTGGGAGGCAACAAGCGGTCCATCAATGAAACCTCTGCTGATTGTTCCTCAACTGGGCTGGCGTTGCTAGCCTGTCTGTGTGTATTTTTGTCATATGTATGTGGATGTGTGTGTGCGTGTGCATGTATTGCAAAATTCTGCAAGAAAAAGCCGTGCAACCCTAGTGGTACTCACATTTTTTTGACAAGGTTGGCAGGTCTGGTCTTGTAGCCAAAAAGAACTATAGAATTCTGTAGTTAAGACAGAGGTTGGTGATAATATGTTGCCTGTTTTGTGCTTTTTTTTCCAGAGATGGAGCAGCAGTTGAGATAGTTGGTCTCAGTAAGTCAGCAGTTCGTTGGGTTGTGGAGCTGCATGCTAAGAAACTGTTCCCATATGAGGGTGCTAAAGTGCACAGAAATGGTATTCACACACACGATAACAGAAAAACTGGGTCTTACACATTTCATATTCTAAATCCTAATTACATCCACTCAACACCCATGTGATCTTTTCCAGGTAAAGAAGTCTTTATCCCATACTCCCAGTGGAACCAGCAGCTTCAGCAGTCATTTGAAGCTGCATTCTGGGTATCAGGGGACCCACATGACCCCAATGAGAAGCAACCTGACCTGGTGCATAAAAAGGGCATTTATAAAGACAGTTGTGGAGCTTCCAGCCCTTGGTGTGACTACCAGCTGAGACCTAACTTCATGATTGCCATGGTGGTGGTATGTAAAATACACCTTCTAGCTTCTGCCTTAGCTGGAACTTAACAATGCTTTGAAGCAGCAACTATCAATTTACTGATTTGTTTAGTTTATCAATTTAGTTTACGTTACTTTACTTCGTTTACTTTAGTGTACTTTGCTTTGCTTTACTGTACTTAAGTTTCCTATGCTTTAGCTTACTTTGGCTTAGTTTACTTTATTTTAGTTTTTTGTTTACTTTACTTTAGTTGAGTTTAATTAAGTTTACTTTACTTTAGGTTAGTTTAGTTTTTACTTTTGATTTTAGTTTATTTTAATTTGCTTTACCTTACTTTAAGTTAATTTACTTTAGTTTTTACTTTACTTTAAGATTTAATCTAATTAAGCTTAGTTTAGTTCCATTGACTTAGTTTACTTTACTTTACTTTTTTGTTTGCTTTAGTTCAGTTTAGTTTAATTAAGTTTACTTTACTTTAGGTTAGTTTACTTTACTTTATTTAATTTAAATTGTGTGAAATAAATGACGGCTCTGTTTGTGTGACAGGCTCCGGAGCTGTTTACAGTTGATAAAGCCTGGACGGCTTTGGAGGTTGCTGAGAAGAAACTACTTGGTCCACTGGGAATGAAAACACTTGACCCAGAGTAATGTTTCTTCTCATGCTCAAATATTCAGTAAAGCCATTTTATTCCAATTTAAGTAATAATTCAGGATTTTAAACCTGTAAAAAGTATTGTAAAGTCCTGAATAGATTGATTATTTTTTTATTTGTACTTGTGGAGGTTTTCATGCAGGTACTGTTGTGTTTCATTTTGTAATGTTCAGACATCCTATTTGACAGTATTTGTGTTCCTTAGTGACATGGTGCACTGCGGTGTGTATGATAACGCACTAGACAATGACAACTACAACCTGGCGAAAGGTTTCAACTACCACCAGGGACCGGTGAGTGTGACAGGCTGCTTGCTGCTGCTGTGTGTTACTACCTTCTCTATGTCCTTCATGGTGGTTCTGCAGTCTGTCCTGGTCTCAGTGGTGATGGTGGGATGTTGATCTGGTCCAGTAGTTTGATTCAGAAACTCAACAGGACATCCTGGCATCAACGTCTTTATTTGTTCAGGGGATGTCGTAAATGTTTAATATTTAATTTCCTTCCTAAAAATGAAATAGATTAAAAATGTAACATTCTCTTCTGCATGTTCATTATATGAAGAAAGGTCATAGAAGGACAGCAATGTCTCATGGACACTTTACCACCCGAACCCACTGAATAACTTTCAGCTTTTAAAAGCTAGTTAGTAAGTAAAGGCATTCCAACACTTCCATCTTTGTTCTTAGGAGTGGTTGTGGCCAGTTGGATACTTCCTGCGTGCTAAACTCTACTTTGCCAAGAAGCTTGGAGAGGAGACTTACAGCAAGACAGTTACACTAGTGAAAAATGTTCTGTCACGACATTACACTCACCTGGAGAGGTAAATCTTTATGCTTCCATTTCCTATTTTTTTCTTACTACAGTCTTGTCTGTTTTCTTCTCCATGATAATGTGGTGGGGTTTATCATCATCTTTCACATCCTCTGCTGTCTCAGGTCTCCGTGGAAAGGCCTGCCAGAGCTGACCAATGAGAACGGCCAGTACTGCTCTTTCAGCTGTGAGACCCAAGCCTGGTCTCTGGCCACCGTGCTGGAGGTCCTCTATGACCTCTAGAGATCCACTGAAGCTGTGAATGACCCCCCCGACACTGTTCCTATGATCACACTGTCTGTGAGCGAGGACAAATAGAGGCACATAGGAGACGTAGTCTGGATGATTTCATCCTAGTTCATGTTTTCTAGCACAAGATGGATGTTCATTCTAACAGTTGAGTGACTAACTTGTTCTATCAAACCTGAAATATTAGAATGTTGAAACTGGTTAGAATAAACTGAGGTCACGCTTCCATAGACCATGTAATCCAACACCACCCCCACCCCCCACCACCATGTGTTAGACTTCTGACAGTCAACACATTTCCTACACGAATGGTCTTCAAGATTACTTCAGTTTTCCTAATAATAAACTGATAAATGATAATAATAATGATAAACAGTTTCAAGGTTTGAGTTTATAGTGTTAGTTTTAATGTCCTAAAACTGTTTGTTATTGTTGTTTTATTTTTGCATGGGTTGTTTAGAGTGCAGTCAAGCTACATTGTGTTTCTTGGGGTTTTTAAAACTAGTGTGTTTTAGAGCTGTAGGTGTTTCTTCACGATCTTCATTCTGTTTCATAAATGTAGTTTATTTAGAATAGAGTAAAAAATTGAAGTAACATCGTAGGCATTTCTGCCAAGACAGCTACTGAAGAAAAACTAGTACTTTGGTGTTGCAACTTGTGAAATCCTTCTAAAAAACGTGTATTTCCACAGTTGAATGTCTCTGATGCCATTTTATTTTAAAATAACAAGCAAATCATGCCTTATGTTACCAAACAGCATCTAAGGATTTGGGAGATAGATGACTGCTGGACATTAAGGATGTAAACATCTGTCACATCTGTCTGATCTGTATTGTTGATGTCATTTACTTACTAACTGAGTAACACTGAATAAACTGTGAAAATGATGGTCTATTGTTGTTTGAGTCACGACACACCTGAACTATCACGTGTGTTTTGGTCGTTTTTTGTTTGTTTTTTTCTTTTTAACTTTAAAATTTGAATGTTTATCATTGTTTTTAGAAGTTTTAAAGAAGGAAATGAGTAACGACATGCACACTTTGTTCTGGTACGATCTTCAGGCGATGGAATTCTTCAGGGTTTACAATTGAAATTGAACTGAAGCATATCTAAAAACAATGAATGAAAGTATTAAAACCTACCTTCAGAACAAACATCTCTTCACGTCAGTGTCACACTGAATAACGCTGGAAGTCCCTCAACCATTGAGCATGGGTGGGTGGGGTCAAGACAACTTCATTTTATTATGATTCTTCACCTCGCCAGAGGAGAAGCAAAAGTTGCACATGATATTTTGACAAAGTTACAAAGTGCCAACATTTCCCAAGGTGCCAGAAAGAGCTACTTGTGCAGTTATTGCACCATGAGATGTTCCTGCATCCCCAAACAACAAGTATGTAATTAAACCAAGAAAAATAATTAAAAATAAGCCATGCATTGCAGAGCTTGACATTTAGTGGATTTAGTTTTCACACATGGGCAGATGCAGCTTAGCAGGATTCTTACAGAGGTTTAGGTTTATGTGGTATTAAACAACTGAAACATGCCTTTCCAGTAGTTTTGAGACTTTGAAATGTAGAGTACATATTTTCAACCTGCCATGAGAATGTGTGCACCACCACACAAAGTCTCTAATTTAACAGTGTCAAACTAAAAGGTAATGGAACTTGCAAAGGGGCGTGTCAACAGGAGCCTGCAGACCCTGACTCTGCCAGTCCACCTTGAGCTGAGTGTTGTTGAAGTGAGGGATCTCTGGGTTTCCCTCCTGAACCTGTTGTCCCTGCAACTCAACTGGGTAAACAGAAGAAGATGGATAGATAATTCAAGCTATCAGCTGTGCACACATTGACATAAAATAGATCTCTGAGATCAGCGGATCAGATGCTCAGAAGTTTCTAAATGCAGATTAAAACGGAAAGGAGAGAGGGTTTTTGAACAGTTTACCCTCTCACATCAGATTCTCCACAAGCTCAGGAACTTTTAAATCTGCTCTTAAAACCACCTCTTCTCTTTGGCTGTTAACAAGGTTTAATCTGACTGTTCTAATTAGTGAGGTGTTTTATGTATTTATGTGTTTTTAGAGCTTTTATTCTGTTTTATTGTTTTTTTATCCTATTGTACAGCACCTTGTTTTTAAATGTGCTTTATAAATAAACTTGTCTTGACTATCAACATGTCAACTTGAATTGCATCAGCCTCACTCACTCCTCAGTGCACTTCTTTATTCTTTCAGCCTACAGTAATAGTGCATGTGATCCATGTAGTTTTGTATAACAATGGATTAGAGTCTGATTTTACATAAAACTAAGTATTTGGTGATTGGCAGCCATCTTTCACTTCACCTTTATACCTGACTTTTTTTTTTTTACTTCTGCTTGTGCACTCTGCTGTGAGCACATGACATCAGCTGCACACTGCCCTTCTTTTCCTGTCTCCTGGTTGGCACATCAGTACCAAGCAACTGTAACATCTTGTTGACTTGTTTACAAGAAAGAGCAACTAACTGACATTTCTAAGGCTGAAATAATCCTCAAATTGAAACTCTGGATCCCTGATGAGCTCAAAAGAAGAAGACGTGGATGCACGTCAAGTCAACTTTATTTATATAGCGCTTTAAGAACAGTGGCAGCTGATACAAAGCGCTGAACAAAGTTAAACAGATATAAACACCACAAAAGAATGTGAAACATTAAACATATATGAACAATAAAAACAAAGACATAAAATAACAAGACAAAGATAGAAAGGCTCAAGATGGGGGGAAAGCCAAGGCAAACAAGTAGGTTTTAAGTTGAGACCTAAAGACAGCCAGAGACGAGGCTTGTCGAATCTGTAGAGGTAGCGGGTTCCACAACCTTGGACCCGCCACAGAAAATGCTCTGTCCCCCCACATCCTCCGGCGAGACCGTGGCACCTTCAGCAGCACCATCTCAGCCGACCGAAGGGGGCGAGCTGGAGCATGGAGCTGGAGAAGCTCCGAAAGATAACACAGCAGGAGCACAGTGAAGAGAGAGAAAGAGGAAGTTTAAACCTTCACTTCCATCAGTCATATTGACAAATGTGAGATCTCTTTGCTAACAAAATGGATGAACTTGAAACTCTGTTGAAGACCCAGCCAGAGTATCGAGAATGCAGCATCATGGGTTTTACTAAGACATGGCTAAAGGAGCATATCCCGGACTCCAGCGTGTCTCTGTCTGGCTTCAAACAATACGAGCAGACAGAGATTTGAAGAGGAGTTTGTCAGCTGATCACATCTGCAGTCACCTGTTGGGGAGCAATATCAGAGCAATTGACATGAAGAGGCTGAAGAGATGGATAATGAGGACTGATTCTGTCCTGGAGACTGAACTGGAGTTTCTTGAGTTGATTGTCCAAAGGAGGATGAAGAACATGATGGAAAACCCTCATCATCCTCTTCAGAACACAGTAACTAAACAACAGAGTGTCTTCAGTCAGAAGATTCTTCATAATCCGCTGCAGCATAGAACTTTACGGAGATCCTTCCTGTCCACAGCTAGAACCTTCTATAATGGCTTCCCGAAAAAGATCTGTAAGTCGCTTTGGATAAAAGCGTCTGCTAAATGACAGTAGTAGTAGTAGTAGTAGTAACTGAGCTACAACAACACTTAATTTCCCTTCAGGGATTAATAAAGTATTTTTGATTTGATTTTGATTGATTTGATCAGGAAAAATTAACGTAAGAAACTAGGCATATACCAGGGGCTCAGAGAAGAGCTGTTGCAGGTATCAGTGGTGCCTGTGGACATCTCAGCACTCGAGACAGTAACCCCCAAACTGTAGGAGCGACTACAGCAGATCCCAGGAAAAAAATATCTGACATCTCAGTCCAGAACACAGTTCTGTGAACAGGAAAGATACTGTGTAAAACCATCAAGCTTCAAGGCCTCTGGAAGAACATCTGCGTCAATAAGGAAGCGAGACCGCCTGCAGAAGGTGAGGAGTTTTTTTTTATCCATCATCTGTTCTTCTTCAGGCAGATTAGCACCAGTTCAGTGTTGGTGCTGATGGGATGCAAAAAAATGTTCTCTCTGTCATCCCATGATGATGTTTCCTGGCTCATCTGTACTCAGCTGATTTTGTTTATTGTTGCTTTTATCTGTGTGTATGCATGGGGATGGGTTGGGTTGAGGGGTGTAGTCGCAACAATGGTTTTTATTTTTGGAGGGGGGTTGTGGGGCCTTATTTTAAACTGTAAAGCACTTTGAGAAGCTCTCAAGTTTGAAAAGCGCTTTATAAATAAAGTTGATTTGATTTGATTTGATGAGATGTTGGTGAACTTTGTGTGCAATCAACATCTGTGTAGATTTCCACCCAACAGTAGAAACACAATCCTTTTGCTCTTTGATCGCCTTTATTGGGGTTCTGCATTATGTTCAATTATGTTCTATAACCTGTTTCCGAAGTGAAAGAATCCAACACACACCCACTTAAAGGGGAGAACACGGCTCCCCCCTGAGGATGCAACGTGCCTTCATTTCCCAGAATTCCTTGCTTCCATCACTCAGTCAGCCATATTGCCTTTGCTTAAACGCTCAGCTAGATCGGCCCGTACTCGTAACTGAAAATGTAAGTACAGAAACAATATTACGAGAAAGCTATAAATGTGTAACTTTTATTTTCCAATTTATGCATCATTTAAAATGTTTAGACAAGATTTTATTGATTAAAACGTTATAAACGTTTGGAATGCGCATAGCTTATCCTGTAGTGATCCGTGCTTCGGCTCTTTGTTGTTGTTTTCACAGCCAGATATTCACGATTCCTTCACATTGTTCAGGATTTTAGCTCATTGTGTGTTAGTCTGTGTAATGTGCATGAAGCCGAACCAGCTGTTTTCTTTACCAGGGTATTATTATTATTTTGTCAGGTATATCAGTGGTAGACTGTTAGCTTCGTTTGCTCCTCGGTGTGTTCAGAAGCTACAGCAGCATCAGTGAGACAGTTAGCTTAGCCGAACCATGTAGGTTCCTTTGAAATCCGTGTTCGTCGACCTCAGTGAATAAACCAGCCATAATAACATGGACTGGATCCATTGTCTGGCTGTACACGTTTGTTGTGCTTACAGTGTGTTATTATGAGTCCCGTTTCAGTGACTTATTTTAGTCTTTGGTGTACACCGGCTTCTGTTTGTTGACATAATGGATGTTTAATGCGAAAGCTAAAATAGATAAAAATCTGTTTTTCCGTGGTACGTCTCTACATTTGTACATGTTTCCTTCATAAGAAAGTCTAAGGCGATTTTCCCGCTGAAGCATGTGTGCTGTGCCCCCCCTCCACCTCCTCCTCCTCATGGTTACAGTCTGATCAGAAATCTGATTCATCCACAAGCATATAAACACACTCAGATTCAACAACAGATCATCAGAGTTTGATTTGTGTTGAAAATAACTGGATGTATTTCTGTAGGATAGACAATAATTACCAAGGAGTTGATTGTATCACCTGATCCTTTATCTCCTTTTATTTCGTGCTAATATAGATACACAAAGGTTTGTAGAGATATTACACATGGTTGATGCTGTGAAATCAGAGAGTTAGATTGTTGTTTGTCACACTGTGCACTAAGCTTTCTTTAGTATTAGAGGAGTTTGGAAGTCGTGGTGAGTTCACACACATCAGGATGGAGGGTCATACGGACATGGAATCTCTTGGACTTGTCAGACTGACCTGAGATCATCTCTCAGGTGTTTTATGTGATGAGTTTCAGTAAATCGTAGGGACCGAATCGGTCCCCTCACTGGGTTCATGAGGTGGACATTACAGTGGAGAGCATTTCAATCATTGCAGTGAAACAACCTTGTTGTGTTTGTATCAGCTGATTGAGGTAGGCGTGTGCAAGTCGTGCTGCAAAATTAGAACTTGTCATTCGGGTTGCCAGCTGCAGCCTGAAACAGTGTAGGTATGTCAGAGTATGACCCACGTAGACCAAACATGTTGTTGTGTGTCTTACAGACAACATCCTCGAGCTTTTTAGGCAAAATAAGTTTTTATGCCAAATTTAAATTAAACTGCAGGTTGTAGCTGTGTTTGTTTTTCTGCTTGACTAAAGTACCAACTGTGTGTCGACAGCCAGCAGAACCAGTTTGTAACTCCAGACAACAACATTTCTTTTTTTTTTACATGTAACAAGAATGTTGGTGTAAATAAGAGACTTTAGCTACTGATGAACAGACATTCTGACTGGATAACACTGGGCTCTTCCATTGACTGTTATGTTAGAATGAAAACACGCCAGGTGTTTGTTTAGGATCTGAATTTACATTCACAGATGAGGAGTTTGGATGGGGGGCAGGGTCCAGTTTTTGTAGGTATTTAGCTGTTTACTGAGTCCCTCTTCATTGTCTCATAGGTGATGTTATTACCCAGAAGCGTGGTGGTCATCTTGTAGTGGTTTCTGTTG
Organism: Pachypanchax playfairii; assembly: GCA_006937955.1. Taxonomy (NCBI): domain Eukaryota; kingdom Metazoa; phylum Chordata; class Actinopteri; order Cyprinodontiformes; family Aplocheilidae; genus Pachypanchax; species Pachypanchax playfairii. The sequence goes on from SSNP01000132.1 coordinate 1,209,804, forward strand.
TGTTTCGAGTACTGGGACATCACTCTGTGTCTATGGAGACATGTTGGATCAGGAGTCTCCCCCCTGGAAGGGCTGTTGTTATCTTGATCCTCACCTGTGTTGTTTGTTATAGCTGGTTCAGTGGCAGTGATGAGGTTAATCACTGGAAGTTGTTGTGGAGCAGCTGAAAAATTAAGTCCTTTGGTTAAAAGAAACATTTATTCTAAGAAAAATAAAGCATCTCACAACTTATCTTAACATTACGTAAGTGAACTACAAAAAACAGATTATTGCTTGTAAGAGGCTTCTAACTGCATATTAAAGGCTGTTAAATAGAAATATGAAATGTATGATCATTTGAAGATGAGCCAAAATACCAAGGACTGGGTCGAGTGTTAGTTGAGATGTCAGAGGGAAGTTGGTGGACTAAAGAACCACCGTTGTTTCAACCTGAGGGACAGAAATCAGCTTTAAAGCCTGTGTAAAGTAACAACAAATGTGTGTTCTGAGTTTGTCACTGCACAGGAATATTAGTTATTAGTCATCCAGCCAAATTTGAATGATTAAAAACACTGTGAAGCATATGAAATTTGGTTACAAAATAATGAAAAAAGGATCAGTTTTCTCTGCTCTGAGACGCTGGGGGCGTGTCCGCTGCAGGCGCTGAAACCTGTCTGTCTCATCCTCTAGCAGCACCTCCTTCTCTTCCCCACATCACTGCATTTCCTCCGTTTCTGAGTTCCGGCTGGTTCGTTAAGTTTGAGGTTCTACCCACATGTAAAACTGCGCATCGCTGCTTTTTGAGGAGTTGAAATATTTCCACACAACCGCAATGCTTCAGACTTGTTGATCAGTGAAGGAGCGGAATGTGCTGCTACGCCATTCTGAGCTTTGTTTAGCATATGAAGGCCGCAGGTGGCAGAAGTAGCTCCTACCTATCATGCTGGTTTAGTTACTGTCTACTGTGTGGCTCCTCTGCACAAAATCGACCCAAAGCTTTTTCAGACGGTCATCCCTCGGATGAAGGAGCGGGAAAACCACTGAAGCTACCGCACTGTACGGTTTTATATGACGAGAGCAGCAGGGGGCGGGGTTATCCTGAAGGGCAGCCGCGTGTCGTCACGCCCATAAAGACCCGCCCATAAAATCCTGAAACAGAAAACTCTTGAAACGCAATTTGAAGGCTAGCTCCACAATTCAGTTTTTAATTGTTGGGAGGTTTTTCACATGTTTAGAACAGTACATTTATTATGTTTATAATGTGGTTAGAAGAAAATAGCAGAATTCCCTTTACACGGTCTTTAAGGTTGAGGTTTGATCCCGGGTCCCGGCAGGATACGTGTTGAAGTATTCTTGAGCAAGAGACTGAACCCTGATACTTCCCACTGCCCCTTACAGATGGGTCAAATTCAGAGAAATAACTTCCCCAAGAAGGATCAATAAAGTATCTATGAATCTATCTTAAAAATTCACAAATTAAAGGTACAGTATGTAAGAATTTTAAAGTGAAATACTCACACAACAGTTTAATGTCCCACTGATGTTGATAAATAAAGTCACATTGTAACAGATCTGGATCTCAGTCGGCTGGGTGGTCTCTAGTTTCTGTTACTTTAAAAACGCTTGTCCGGGACAAAATAATCATTTACAATAACGTTTCCACGTCCAGACTTCCTGGTTCCATAGTGAATCACGTGAACCTGCAAGGTTGCCAAGTCTTCAACACAAGCAGCTGTAATTCCACAACGACCAGCAACAAATAATAAAGAAGCAACTCTGAGGTAACTTGTAGTAAACCTAAGAAACCAGGACATCCTTCCCCAAAACTGAACAAATACAAGAGCAACAAAACATGGATCAACATCAGAACTGGCAACCCTTAAGAAAAATCAGGAAGGGGGGGGGGGGGGGGGGGAGTGGCTGAGAGCAGACGTTTTAGTTTTTACATGAAGTGCGGGACTCAGATTTGACAACAAGGTCTAATTCTTACATACTGAACCTTTAACTTGCTGTGGAATTGAATGGAATTGATTTTTGGGTATAGAGGGTGGAGTTACCCAGGATGTGCTTCATGTATATGGATGGATGTTTCTGAAAGTCAACCTGTTGTTTGTAATTTTTAGAACAAAGGTGATTTTTGATGTTATTATTTAAACATTTTTAGCAAAAAATAAGAACTTGAATATAGTTTGCCACCTGCACACATAAATAGGCTGGAATTAAAAAAAAACTGGGCCCTGAAAACACGGCTGCACATCAGCTTACTGGTCAACAGTTGTATTGTTTCTTTATTTCTGTTAAATAAAGTTCTTGCAGTTCAATTAGATTTTCTAAAAGCTGTTTTTTGTTTCAGTTTTGCAGTCATGACTCAGACGGTTCAAACCAATGGGATCCAGTCCCTCAGTAAGACCTGGGAACTCAGCCTGTATGAGCTACAGAGAACACCACAGGTATGGTTTCACCAAAATCTACTGGTTTGGGAGGAAAGTCCTGAAAAACCATGTAACAGTCACATGTTCTTGTTGCAGGACATTAAATCCTAAATCTGAGCTGAATTTCTTATTTGAAACATGACGAAGCAAATTCTGTAGCTAAAATTTGAGTTTGGATTAAAATCACTTTTAATCTGAGTTTACTCAGAGGTTTAAGATGGACTGATGCTACACATCTATTTCAAATTCAAACATATTTATAAGTTAGTTTTTCATTTTTCAAAGCTTCTTCCTGTTCACAGTCAACTCAAGAGGATCCAGTTCAGAACCAGAACAGAACCAGCCTTCTTTATCAGTTTGTTCAGCTTCTTTACGTCACCTCTACACAGAGCAGAGAAAAACAAGATTATGCAAAGGACCTGAATGCATCCCTGATATTTACATTAAATAAGTCCAGTGTTTTGTTTTCTTTGGTGAAGCAGCTGACAAACTGTTGAAATGTTGGTGGTGCAGAAGAGAGAGAGATGTGATTAAAATCATCAGATATTACAAATACATTTGGGTGTCTGTAGTTTAGCAGCAGCTGAGCCGATGACATCACATGCAGAGTCACATTAGCTGATGGTGGAATGTAAACTGCTACTATAATAACACTAGTGAACTCCTTTGGTAGGTAATATGGATGAAAACCAAAAGGTAACAGTGTCTTTTTAACTCCATCAGGGATTTATTATATTTATATCAATATTTAAACCTTAGAAATGTCCGTTAGCTGTTGTTTTCTACAAACAAGCCTATCATTAGTGAGGTTATGCATCATAAGGGGCAAAAAAGTGACAAATTAAGCAAAAATCCTTCAATCTGCACTAAATCCAAACCAGAATAAAATAATTAAAAAAGGATATTTTCAAAAAATGAAAACATTAAATACTCTTAAAAGATAAAAAAACTGTTAATATCACAGAGCTCCTCCAACATGATGCTACCATGTGTCATTTACCATGTGTAGTGCTATCTACAGGAGTTCTACACATGTTCCAGTATGATGGAGGTTCTAATACTTGGCTTGATTTTCTTCATTTACCACATTCCTATTAAAACCTTCATTTGTAGCAGATTACTCTGGTTTTTCAGCTCTGAACTGTTTGTATGAAATAAACACCTAAAACTTAATGAAACATGTTGAAGGTAATCCATACTGATTGATACCTGAGCATCAGGAGATGTGAGACAGAGATCTTCCAACCTTTGTCTAGTCAGTTTAGATCTTAAATTAAACATTAAATGTAGAAGTTCTAGAATGAAATACATCAGCTTGTCAACTAAGTTGTTAGGAGAGGACCCCGCCCTGGTTAAGGTGTGGGAGAAGCTTCCTGAAACCAGTCAGGATGATGTTTACCAAATCCAGAGTGACTTCTTTCCCCTTGCTGTGAATTCTACATAGATTAAAGCATCAATCCATAACTTCATGTGTTTGTGTTACAGGAGGCAATAACAGATGGATTAGAGATAGCAGTGTCACCTCGGTCCTTGCACAGTGAACTTATGTGTCCCATCTGTCTGGACATGCTGAAGAACACAATGACTACCAAAGAGTGTCTGCACCGCTTCTGTGCTGACTGTATCATCACAGCTTTGAGATCTGGGTGAGTTTTCCATGAGTAACCAAGTTTTCTTTATGTTCATGTTGTCACAAGTAGCTGGTTTCTATCTCCAGCAGTCAGTGGATGAAGGGTAGCACTCACTCACACCAAACTGAGTTCAGAAGTATTTGTCCTCTAAATCTAATAACTGATTGTTTTTGGCAGTATCAGTGAGATCCTATTTCTATGGAGGAACGTTGTCTAAATGTCGTCCTGCTGCAGCATCTCAATCAGATACAAGTCCAGATCCTTGACCAGGTCATCCCAGAACCTTCATTTAGTTTGGAGCTGTTCAGAGATGGACCTGCTGGTGAGCTTTGACCCGCTGTAGAACCCAAGTGTTCTAGAGCTTAAGCTCATGAATGGATAGTCAAGAGTTTCTAGTAGAGAACAAAATGAATCAGTTACAGCAGGTGGTCCTAATCCTGAAGCAGCAAACAGCCCCAGACCACCACACTACCACCGCCATGTTTGACTGTTACTATGAGTTTGACAGCAGATGGAACAAGATGCACACCTTCCAAAACGTTCCACTTTTGTCTCGTCAGTACACAGAATTTTACCAGAAGTCTTGGAGATCATAAAGGTTCACTGACTTTACACCCTATCTGTTACTTTTTCACACAGGGAGCGATGGTTTGTATAGATTTTTCTTTAATAAAGGAAATATGTGTTTAAAAAAACTGCATTTTGTATTTAATCAGATTTTCTTTTCTGATAATAATTTGTTTGATGTTCTGAAGATATCAGTCACAGTTCTTTATTTTCACTTACGTATCTCACCACTGATATCTGATCCTGTTTCAGTGTCTGATGCTTGTTTCTCCTCTTGTAGTAATAAGGAGTGTCCTACCTGTCGGAAGAAGCTTGTTTCTAAGCGGTCGCTGCGTCCAGACCCAAATTTTGACGCTCTAATTAGTGAGTAAACACAAAAAGACTGTTTGACTAAATAAAACTGATTTTTATTCAATAGTGTTCTTTAAGTTTCACATTTTCTGTTCTTTTCTAATAAAATTTGGACCCTTATTGGGTCTTTACTTATTGTTTTGTTTGTTTTTCATTTATCTGTAGCCCATTCACCATGTGACAGTAGCTTTTACTAAACTAGTACATTTTTAAACTTTGTCAGAAAACGTGTTCAGGCCAAGCTACCTTCATCAAACCACAAAACTCCTAAAAATAAATGTGTCTAATTTTAGGTAAGATTTATCCGAGCCGTGATGAGTACGAAGCCCACCAAGAGAGAGTTCTGGCCCGCATCAGCAAACACAACAACCAGCAAGCCCTGTCCCACAGCATAGAGGAGGGGCTGAAGATACAAGCCATGACCAGGTAAACACACACTAATACTCCAGATTCACAGCTGAAAATATTCTACAGGCTGAAAGTGGAGGTTCTTCTTCTTCTTGTCAGACTGCAGCGTGGAAAGAGACACACGGTTGAGAACGGTAGTGGAGCAGAAGATAACGGAGACTCCTCCCACTGTAGCAACGTTTCTGTGCACAGTAACCAGGTACGTTCTGGTTCGACCTCATAAAAAGTTATTATATCTCTCACACACACACACCTTGAAAACAAAGTACACGTCTGATCTGATGTGCTTTGGTTCTGTAGGAGGCGGGTCCGAGTATCAAGCGCACCAAAACGAGCGATGACAGCGGTTTGGACATGGATAATACTGCTGAGAACGGGGGCGGGGACTCTGTGATTGATGGGGGTGCAAGTGAAATAGAGCTGGTGTTTAGGCCTCATCCAACCCTGATGGAGAAGGATGACGGTCACAACAGGTAAAATTTGCTCAATGCAGTATTAATATAAACATTTTAATTACCGGCCTATTAAATGTGTTTTTTCAGTGAACTGTTGCTGTTGTTCAGAAACACGTTCATATCCAGCTGCTGTGTACTTGAACTGACATTTCTGTTGTTGATGCAGTGTGGAGTTTGTCCCGCGCTACATTAAGACATCTGGAAATGCTACGGTGGATCACCTGTCCAAATACCTGGCGGTGCGGCTGGCTCTGGAGGAGCTGAGGAGAAACGTTGAGGCCAGTCCTGTTAACGTCGAGGCGGCATCAGAGAAACAGTACACCATATATATAACTACTGCTGGAAACCAGTTCACTGTGAGTACACACACTAAAAGATCCAAAGAAACAAACCTGAATATCATAATTCATATTAAAGGTTTTGTTATTTTACAGCTTTTAACATCTGGATTGACACATATGATAAAATCTTACCGTTGGTGTTATATAGTCTTTATTTGTCCTGAAGTATAACTTCTATCCTGGAGTTATTCTTCAACCAGGAAGTAAAACACTTGGTTTCACTCTATTTCATGACGTAGCCTCGAGCCCCGGCCTGGCTGCAGCGAAGCAGCACGGGCAACTGACATGCCCCCAAAACTTTGTAACAATTCAGTAATGATGGAGGAGTGCAGTCTGGAGCTTTAACATCTGGACCCCGGAGCATGTAGCTCGCGTGTTGATTTACTTACGGCTCTGGTCACTCCATAAGGCGTCTTTATTGTTGGAATTGCAAGAGTTAATCTCTCCGGTACTGGTCAGGGTTCAGGAAGCAGCCATCGGTGAAATGACGGTCCCAGACAAACATAATGTAGCTGATTAGACGCAGGATTCCGTAAAGGAACTCCGTCTAGTTCTGGTGATCGGGTTTTTTAGGAATGATAAATAAATTCCTGTAACTCTCGCAACCAAATGTACATTTTTACTAAGACATTTAGACAGTAAAATATGCACATGCACATTTTTTTTTATAATAAATAAGAAGTTTAACCTGCTGAATCTGTTCACAGGTTCTGAACGGTTCCTTCTCTCTGGAGCTGGTCAGTGAAAAGTACTGGAAAGTCAACAAACCCATGGAGCTCTACTTCGCCCCGACTAAAGAACACAAGTAAACAGACAGAAGGAGACAAACACACACTCACCAGTTGGAGATAAACTGATGGACTTGGTTAAACCTGCACTCACAAGAGGACAAGACAGGAATGGTGTCTGACGGGGGGTCAGGGGTCAGACTCGGAACTCTCAGAAAGCCTCCAGCGGAAATGAAACTAATGTTTTATATAATCTGTATCTTTGAGTTTTTATTTAGACGGTAGCACATTGGTTCAGACTGCAACTCAGACCAGAGCAAATCCTCTCCAAAAACAGACCCCCCCCACCAAAAAAAAAATAAATGTAAAAAAAAAAAAAAAAAAAAAACCCAACATCCATTAGTTCTGACCGTATATGTTGTGAAGCTGTGGTATGTCTGAACGTGGTGTCCTGCATGTCCCTGTGGGGCAGAGACTCTGGATTAGGAAACATTTTCTTAATGTGACTCCAGTTTTGATCCATTTCTGAAGAAAACTAAACCAACATACAGAGATCACACGTGGACCCAAACGCTGTCTGTGGACTGTAAGATGCATCTGAACTGCATGGAAGGATTAAACTATTAAGATCATACAGAGAATTGGGCTTTTTCATCTTTACAATTTGCTGGAATTTTTCAAGTTGAACCTAAATTCTAATCTAATATGGGTGAGTTGACCTTTTTGTGGTCATGTAAACATTTATGTCTTAGACATTTCTGATCAATTCTACTGTTTAAGTAGCAAAAACATTAAACACGGTGTTTAGAATGTATCTAAAACTACATCTGCAAAGAATCTGTGGAACTGTTTGTTGTTGGTAATGATGGAAGTAGCTTTCTGTTTGACTTAGACTGTCCTTCTCTGTCGTCCGTAGAATGAAATGTTTTCTTATACCTGTGGCTGCTCTCTATTGCTCGTCCTTTTATAAATGTTTTTGTAACAGAGAGGAAACAGCGTGTTTTATTTTGAAAGGGCTGGGTGATGGGGAGGTACACTATTCACTATCTGCAGAACTCCCTTGTTGTCTAATCAGCAGCCTGACTGAAAAACAAGACAGATCAGTATTATTTAGAAGACACTGTACTGAATGTGAAATGTTTTTTTACATAAAAGATTTTGACTTTAGTTTCTTTATTTTTTCAGTATCAGTGGCCACTTGCAAGGCACATGGTAGCACAATGCAGTCATTGCACCACCAACTCTTCATCTAGGGATTTCAAACATTTGGGTTTTAGCCTGGTAAATTAATCTGTAGGTCCTTGACATGTTTCCTTCCAATGATCACCATGTGGTATTTCATTCTACCATATAAACTGGTTTTCAGGTGAAATCTATGGAAAACATAAAGTTCCTGATACAGTGATATTACATCATGTCTCAGTATTGTGTCATGTGACCTTTAGTGTCTTGACAGCAACATCTCATACTGTTAACAAGTCAACTTATTGTCTGAGACGTGACATCCCGCGCTTCATGAAGACTGTCAGGTCATTGAGGTTCAGAGTTACAAGCCTCAGCACGGCGACTCAGCTGATCCCAGAGGTGTTCTATTGGATTCAGGACTCTGGAAAAAGTGCAGGTCACTTCAATCAAGGTACTCAAGTCTCCAGCAGCCATTAATGATGCAACCTCAATGAGCAGGAGCATTGTGATCCATGAAGACGTGTGTCCATGCAGTCCAAATGTTCATGCAGTAATACAATGACTGGATTAATGATGTTATTCAGGTAATTATGACTCGTCACTGTAACATCACAAAGTGTAGGACTGGACACTGGATTGACTGTATTGACTGGACACACCTGGTCATTGCTGGTTTATTTTGCTCTCTTTGGTGTTTCCAACATTATTGGTATCCATCATTTCTAGTTAGCATTAATCGACTTTCATCAGAGAATACGTTTGTGTCGGTTCTCATTAATCCAGGACGTAGTCATCATGAAAAAGTTAATAAAAACAACTGGACGGTTGGGTTTTTCTTTCATCCTAAAGGCTTCTTCAGTTCTGGAATAAGGATTGGGGAGTAGCAGGTTTATAAATGTAACCAGAACAACCACACCTAGGAGCAACTAACGAGGTCATTGTTTTATAATGGGAGCTCATCAGGGGCCCAGACTATCCCTCAGTTCATTCCCAAATAGGGTCGTTGAGCCTGATGACCCTACCAGGTCCCCATCAAAGCCAGCCTGGTCTCTGTCCTGATCACATGCCTTGAGGTGTGAGTTTCTGGGAAGACGAGTAAGGGCTGCAGTGTAGGTGTTTGAAAGATGAAATCTGAGGCCTCCTCCATCGTTTCATGATGGTTTATCATGTTTTACATAGATGTCTTCTTTCACTCCTCACTCAAACCATCTATTTTCCTTGTCCAAAATGTGGACATTATTGTCCTCTAAGGCGTGTCCTTTGTCCTTAAGGTGTAGGTGTACTGCTGAATACTGTCCTGATGTATTTGCTCTTCTGTGTTGTGCCATTCTTTTGTGAAGCTGATGTTTGGTTTCACCAATGTAGAGGTCTGAACATGACTGGGAGAAAGTGATGTGGTCAGATGAGACTAACATTGAACTCTATGGCATTAACTCCACTCGCCATGTTTGGAAAAAGAAAAATGCTGCCTACGACCCTCAAAACACCGTCCGCACCGTCAAGCATGGAGGTGGAAACATTTTGCTTTGGGGCAGTTTCTCTGTTAAGGACAACTTCACTGCATCAACGGGAAAATGGGCGGAGCCATGTATAGTGAAATCCTGAGCGACGACCTCCTTGCTTCTGCCAGGAAACTGAAAATGGGTCGTGGATGGGTGTTTCAGCACGACAATAACCCAAAACATGCAGCAAATTCAACAAAGCAGTGGCGCAAGAAAAAGCACAAGGTCACGGAGTAGCCTAGTCAGTCTCCAGACCTTAATACCATTGAAAACCTATGAAGGGAGCTTAAGCTCAAATTTGCACATAGACAGCCTCAAAACCTTTAAAGATGATCAGCAAAATGTGCACAGACTTTGTCATCAATTACAAGAAACGTTTGACCCCTTACTTGCAAACAAGGGTTTTGCCACTAAGTATTAAAGAGGCTCTTCCATTAAAAACCATTTTTCTGAGGTTTCTGTTGAATATTTTAACTCCACAGGTGTTCTTACCTTCATAGTGGGTGTGAACACAGGTCAACATCTTCTCTTTCAGTTTTAATCTCTCAAACTACACAGGTGGTGAAACCTGAGTTCTAACCCGGTACTTGTTTCGTCACAACTTCTTTGTTCATTAGTATTCATCAGCTCGGGGCAGGGGCTGTGTGTGTGTGTGTGTGTGTGTGTGTGTGTGTGTGTGTGTGTGTGTGTGTGTGTGTGTGTGTGTGTGTGTGTGGGTTTGTATTTCTGACCTCCTGGGGACCCGTTTCCAGACATTTACTATCTTTCTGGGGTCCGAGGGTTCTTGTGGGGACCGAAGCCTGGTCCCCATAAGGGGGACTCCCCTTTTTAGGGTTAATGGTTAGGTTTATAGGTATGGTGTGAATAGAGTTTTAGTTAGTCTTAGGGTTAGTTATAGATCAGTAATGGTTAAGGTTAGTAAAAGGGTTTGGGTTAGGTATAAATCTAGTTACTCATTTACTAAAATCAATGGAAGTCAATGGACGGTCCCCATAAGGATAACAAAACACACTTGTGTGTGTGTGGGTGGGGTGTGTGTGTGTGGGTGGGGGGGTTGTTTGTTGTTCTGTGTGCGCATGAAGCGGTACAATCGATAAAGCTGCTGGAATTAATAAGTTCATCGTTCTCAGCAGCAGCACTGCAGGTGCTCTCCGTGTCCAAAATGTGCGTAAGTCAGGTTCTTCATCAACTTAAACTTGCACACGTTTTTCCGCTAAGTTTTTTTCATAAATCCCAAAGTTTGCGTGGAAAGTTGCTTACGCAGTTTTCCGACCCCATTTTGTACGTAAGCAAGCTTTATAAATGAGACCCCTGGTCAGTAAGCTGCCATTTGAATTGGATGTTATGATCCACTGAGTTGATGTGGTGAGTAATGGCCTCCACTTCTTTAGCTTGTATTTTGACCCAGGTGTCGTCCACATACCTGAACCAATGGCTCAGTGCTGTTCCCTCATATGAGCTCAAAGCTTGAGCTTCCACTTCCTCCATGTACAGATTGGCCACAATGGGAGAGACTGGAGATCCCACAGATGACACAACCATGCTTCTGTCTGTAGAAATTATCCTGGTATTTGAAGCATGTGGTGGAGAGGCAGAGGTCCAATAAGTTGCAGCTCTGATCTGGGGTTAAGTTTGTATGTTCTTGGAGAACAGGATCTTCTTGGAGGTGTCTCCTGGCTGTTTCCACTGCATCTGATATGGACATTGAATGAGACTAATGTTTCCACCGGCACCAGCTTCAATTGACTGATTTTCTAGGATCTTGAAAAGCTGTTTGGAAATGTTGTAAGTGACTGAGTTGATGCATGGCAGATGTTCCTTTATTCTGTCTTCACAGATTTATTGATGAATGAAAAAGGAAATCCAAAAGACCCTCCGAACTGCCTGCATGGTGATCTGGTCTCTTTGGCTCCATCTGCTGTGTACATCTGGTTCCTTCAGAGCTGCAGCTGAAAAGCCAGATTAAATTATTTATCATTGCTCTGCCTCTTAGGAACAGCTTGAGGTTTATAGTACACCAGAGAGTACTGATGGAAGTGTTGCGCTGTAGTAGTTTCCATCTGAAGAGTCTCACCTTCACATTGGACTTCTAACAGCTGTTCTGTTCAAGAGTGTGTGAACAATGAAGCAATAACTGTGTCTGATTGTGTTGGATTGAATCAGCTTGAGACCAGTAGTGGGGAGATTTGGGGTTCAATCCCGAGACTCTGTACCAGCAATGCACCCAACATAACTATTGGTGTATGAGTAGGAACGTAAAACAGTGGCGTGTGTCTGTAAAAGGAGAAGCACCCTGTAAAGGATTTTACAGAACCTGCATGTGGTGAAAAGGGTCTTTTATAAGAGTGGATCATTTACCATGTGATCATCAGAATGATGGAAAAGGTCTAAGTATCAATGTTTTCAATTTTTGGTGGGAAGATTCAGCTCAAATTTTTATTTTACTCTTAAGCAGCATCACATTTCTCGTGTACGGTAGTGTTTTAGAGTATCAATCCAGATTCAGCAGCCTTTTTGCCAAAACATAAGCTCCTGCACATTCTGTGGTTCTTGAGGCAAATGGTATCATCTTCCAGATGGCAGGAGTTTAAACAGCTTGTGGGCAGGGTGAGAAAAATGAAGCTCCACTTTACTCACTATGACATTATTAGTGTGAAGGCTTTAAAATGTCGTGTGTGTGAACTTGTTGTGGAAAACAAGCCAGAAACCAGCAAAGCATCATAGAAATGAAGCTCATTTTACTAATCAATGTTTGTTTAGGGGTAAAGACCAAATACTATATAATATTATTTTTCATTAATATTTTAAATGATCCTGATGTCTCCCATTTCTGAACCTGGACACTCAATCAGCATACAGGTTACACCAAGTAACAGGTTGTTTTAATAAATACTATAATCATACATCAAACTCGAAAATCTTTTCCAAGTTATTAGAAACAATAGTTGCAAACCAGTTATGTGATCATCTACACAGTAATAATCTTTTTAAAGAGTTCCAGTCAGGATTTAGAGCTCATCATAGCACTGAAACAGCACTGGTGAAAGTTTCTAATGATATTCTCATGTCCTCAGACAGTGGACTTGTGTCTGTACTTGTCCTGTTAGATCTCAGTGCTGCGTTTGATACTATAGATCATAAGATCCTATTAAAGAGGCTTGAATGTGAATATCAGGAGAAGGTAAAGAACCTGGGTATTATCTTTGACCAGGACATGTCCTTTAGTTCTCATATAAAACATGTTACCAGGACGACCTACACTCACCGGCCACTTTATTAGGTACACCATGCTAGTAACGGGTTGGACCCCCTTTTGCCTTCAGAACAGCCTCAATTCTTCGTGGCATAGATTCAACAAGGTGCTGGAAGCATTCCTCAGAGAGTTTGGTCCATATTGACATGATGGCATCACACAGTTGGCGAAGATTTGTCGGCTGCACATCCATGATGCGAATCGCCCGTTCCACCACGTCCCAAAGATGCTCTATTGGATTGAGATCTGGTGACTGTGGAGGCCATTTGAGTACAGTGAACTCATTGTCATGTTCAAGAAACCAGTCCGAGATGATTCCAGCTTTATGACATGGCGCATTATCCTGCTGAAAGTAGCCATCAGAAGTTGGGTACATTGTGGTCATAAAGGGATGGACATGGTCAGCAACAATACTCAGGTAGGCTGTGGCGTTGTAACGATGCTCAGTTGGTACCAAGGGGCCCAAAGAGTGCCAAGAAAATATTCCCCACACCATTACACCACCACCACCAGCCTGAACCGTTGATACAAGGCAGGATGGATCCATGCTTTCATGTTGTTGACGCCAAATTCTGACCCTACCATCCGAATGTCGCAGCAGAAATCGAGACTCATCAGACCAGGCAACGTTTTTCCAATCTTCTATTGTCCAATTTCGATGAGCTTGTGCAAATTGTAGCCTCAGTTTCCTGTTCTTAGCTGAAAGGAGTGGCACCCGGCGTGGTCTTCTGCTGCTGTAGCCCATCTGCTTCAAAGTTGGACGTACTGTGCGTTCAGAGATGCTCTTCTGCCTACCTTGGTTGTAACGAGTGGTTATTTGAGTCACTGTTGCCTTTCTATCAGCTCGAACCAGTCTGGCCATTCTCCTCTGACCTCTGGCATCAACAAGGCATTTCCGCCCACAGAACTGCCGCTCACTGGATATTTTTTCTTTTTCGGACCATTCTCTGTAAACCCTAGAGATGGTTGTGCGTGAAAATCCCAGTAGATCAGCAGTTTCTGAAATACTCAGACCAGCCATTCTGGCACCAACAACCATGCCACGTTCAAAGTCACTCAAATCACCTTTCTTCCCCATACTGATGCTCGGTTTGAACTGCAGGAGATTGTCTTGACCATGTGTACATGCCTAAATGCCCTGAGTTGCCGCCATGTGATTGACTGATTAGAAATTAAGTGTTAACGAGCAGTTGGACAGGTGTACCTAATAAAGTGGCCGGTGAGTGTACTTCCACCTGCGTAACGTTGCTAAAATTAGGAGCATTTTGAATCAAAGGGATGCTGAAACTTTAGTTCACGCATTTATTACTTCTAGACTTGATTACTGTAATTCATTATTATCAGGGTGTTCTAATAGTTCTGTTAAAGGCCTCCAGCTGATCCAAAATACTGCTGCCAGAGTTCTGATGAGAGTTAGAAGGAGAGACCATATTTCTCCTGTTTTAGCATCACTTCATTGGCTCCCTGTAAGGTCTAGAATAAAGTTTAAGGTTTTACTTTTGACGTATAAGGTCTTGAATGACCAAGCTCCAGCTTATATTAAAGATCTTACTGTTCCATATGTTCCTAACAGAGCACTTCGCTCTCAGACTGCAGGTCTGCTTGTAGTTCCTAGAATTTCTAAAAGTAGAATGGGAGGAAGAGCTTTTAGTTATCAGGTTCCTCTCCTGTGGAACCAGCTTCCACTTTTTATCCGTGAGGCAGACACCTTGTGTAGTTTTAAGAATAGACTTAAAACTTTCCTTTTTACACAATCCTATAGTCAGGGTTAGCTTGGGTTCTCCTGACCATTCCCTTTAGTTATAGGTGCTATAGGTTTAGACTGCTGGAGGACATACTGTCCACATGTCTTCACTCTGGTGTCTCTCTTTACTCTCCATGTTTGTATTGATTGTTACTGCTGTCATTAATTGTTTATCTTTCTATAGACATGACGACTGGCCCAAATCCATCAGTGTTTGTCTCTTTCCTGTCAGCTCAGACCCCAGTCGGCTAAGGCAGAAGGCCGCCCATCCTGAGCCGGGTTCTGGTTCTGCTAGAGGTTTCTTCCTGTTAAAAGGGAGTCGTTCCTTTCCACTGTCGCCAATCGTGCTGCTCAGGATGGGGGATTGTGCTGAAATAACAATTCAGCCCAATCGGCTGGTTCCTTAGATAGAAAATGTTTTATTATTAATTTGTTGATTTTTCTGTGAAGTGCCTTGAAATGACTTTGTCATGAACTGGCGCTTTATAAATAAAAATTAAACATACTCAATTGGTTGATTGATTATGATTTTCCTTTTCTGTGTGGCCATGACCTAATGTGGAAGGAAGTTGTCCACTGATCAGGAGGTGAGAGGTTAAATCCCAGTCCCCAACAGACTGTGTTGAAGTCTCCTCAGCAAGTTACTGAACCCCCAAAACGGTCCCCCAATCACCATAGAGACTGTAGCTCTCTGCTCTTCAGGGATCGATCGTATGCAGAAGATGATTTCTCCAAGGGGATCAACAACATATCATTTATTTGTTTTTATTTTATCATCTCAGGACAAACAGAACAAATAAACTGGGTAGAAGCACATTATACAAACCAAGCTGTTACATTCTAGTTTGTACAGAAATCATGATGCTCACATAAACACCAAGTCCACATGCTAAGGAGGTTATTTGACAAACAGATCTTCAAGAGATGGAAGTACTGAGGATCACATCAGAGGTCTCCTAGTCCATAAACCCCCCGTACCGTTTCTGTAGCCCTCTGCTGCTTTCACAGGCTCTTTTTAAAGCTGCACCGTTCTTGCTGCCATTCATCAGCCACTCTGGTCTGCCCACACGTCTCATGAACCCTCCGTATCGCTTTTTGAGTCCACGGCTTAACACTCCCTCCAGCAAATTGCCCGATGCCACACCCTCTTCAGCGTGTTGAACGTTGTCCTCATACCTCTTCACTGCCTCCTTTCCATGACTCTCCTCCTTATTACCATCTCTCGCTGCATTGATGATTTTTAGGATCCCCAGGTAAATGTTTTCTTCCTCATCCTGTTTCCTCACATCGTTTAATGTCTCCTGTGGAGAGGAGGAGCGACGAGACATGAAACCACCGTAACGTTTCATGAAGCCACCATACTTCTTGATAATCTGGTGTTCAGATCTTGTTGCAGCCTCATCATCAGGCATCATTGGACCTACTACTTCCTGTTGCTGCTGTTGATTGGGGTCAACATCCAGAGCAATGCTGCTGTCTTCCTCGGGCAGTGTGTCCTGGCACATGCGCAGTCTCTGGCTGTCCAACCCATTTTCACATTTAAGCAAGCATGTCTGAAAAAAAGAAACAAAGTCTGTCATTGTGACATTAATAGTCTGTTTTCAAAGACATTCTGTTGTTTTTTATAAAACATAAAACTCTAGAAATTTATTTACTGTTTCAGATCATTGATTTGTAATGTTTCATACTAGAATTTGTCATATTCGTTCATTCACTTTACAGATGATTCCTTTTATTTAACAGTTAAGCCTTTGGGACGTTGTAATGTGGAAGTAAACAACATTTTGTGAGCCGACTGCTTTCTGGAGCTTTGAAGTTTTGATGATTAAACAATAACCCAACACCACACCAAAAATCTGTTCTGACTTCTAAACTAATAAAGGGTTGTCTTTGTTATAAATACTAAAATCTTTGCAAACAGTTTCTCAGTTTTATTTTTACAACTAAAAACAGCAGATTCTTCAATAACTCAAACTATGTAAAATACACAAATTAACTGTTTTGATTCAAATCAATCAAAATCAAATCAAAAATACTTTATTAATCCCTGAAGGGAAATTAAGTGTTGTTGTAGCTCAGTTCTTCTTCAGGGAGTCATTATAGAAGGTTCTAGCTATGGACAGGAAGGATCTCCTGTAGAGGGTTCTCGGTGTGGACAGGAAGTACCTCCTGTAGTGTTCTGTGCTGCAGCGGATTATGAAGAATCTTCTGACTGAAGACACTCTGTTGTTGAGTTACTGTGTTCTGAAGAGGATGATGAGGGTTTTCCATCATGTTCTTCATCCTCCTTTGGACAATCAAATCAAGAGACTCCAGTTCAGTCTCCAGAACAGAATCAGTCCTCCTTATCAATCTGTTCAGCCTCTTCATGTCACTTGCTCTGATGCTCCACCCCAACAGGTGACTGCAGATGTGATCAACTGACAAACTCCTCTTCTTTTGCCGCTCCTCTTCAAATCTCTGTCTTCTCATATTGTTTGAAAGCCAGACAGAGACACACTGGAGTCCGGGATATGTTCCTTTAGCCATGTCTCAGTAAAACACATGATGCTGCATTCCTGATACTCTGACTGGGTCTTCAACAGAGTTTCAAGTTCATCCATTTTGTTAGCAAAGAGATCTCACATTTGTCAATATGACTGATGGAAGTGAAGGTTTAAACTTCTTCTTTCTCTCTCTTCACTGTGCTCCTGTTCTGCATCCACGTCTTCTTCTTTGAGCTCATCAGGGATCCAGAGTTTCAATTTGAGGATTATTTCAGCCTTAGAAATGTCAGTTAGCGGCTCTTACTTGTAAACAAGTCTCTTGTTGCCATGGTTACGCATCATAACAAGTGGCAAAAAAGTGACAAATCAAGCAAAAAACTCAATCAGCACAGCATCCAAATCAGAAGAAAAGTATTTAGAAAATATTTCCAGAAGAAAAAAGTAGCCAGAAATACTCAAAAAGAACAAAAAAAAAAAAAAGCTAGCAAGTGCTAGCAAAGTCACAGAGCTACTCCAACAAGCTGCCACCAGTTGTAGCGCTATTCTGGAGTGAAACTGAAATAGGTTTTTAGTTTTAAGTTTTATAAAAATTACACCCCTTTCAGTTAGGACATAATTAAGACAAGACAAGACAAGACAAGACAAGACAAGACAAGACAAGACAAGACAAGACAAGACAAGACAAGACAAGACAAGACAAGACATTAATCCCTCTGGAAGGTTCTCTTCAGGAAATTAAGACCCAGCCAACCCAAATACCCAACAGATCCTCCCATGTAATTATTTATTAAAGAAAAACAAGGTGAAAATGTAAAAGTTGTATTGATCATCAATCGTGTGAGCTGTTCTATTATACTGTCTGGAGGAGTGTATTAGCGCAATGCTAAGATAATGATAAGAGAAAAACCCTGCCAGATTGGAGGGGGTCAAAGGTAATTTGTATTTAGACAACTCCAAAAAATTAATTAACAAATAAACAACAATAAAAATACATATACCTTTATGTTCCTCCCAAAACAAAATACAATTAGTCACTATTGCTATATATGCAACCTCTCTATAACCCTGTACCTGTCAAATATCATCTTTCTATACAGTTTTTTAAATTTAATTTGATTTTGACATTGCTTTACCTCATGTGCGAACCCATTCCATAACTTGACTCCACATACAGAATCATTAAACCCCCTCAGTGTTGTTCACACCCCGTGAGTTCTTAAATTACATTGTTTTCTCAGATTGTGCTCCGCTGTTATCTCCCAAAAGAGGGATTGAATGTTTAATGGCAACAGGTGATTTTTGGCTTTGTAAATTATTTATGCTGTTTGGAACTCTATGATATCCATGATTTTCAGTAATTTAGACTTCAGAAATAATGTATTAGTATGATCCAGATATTTAACATTATTATTTATTATTCTTATGGCTCTTTTTTTGTGAAATGACCAGAGAGTTGAGTGAAGTTTTATGTGTATTACCCCAGATCTCAGCACAGTAAGTGAAACATGGAAGAATAAGTGCACAATAAAGAATGTGGAGAAAATTATGATCCAAATAATACTTTGCTTTGTGTAATACTGAAATACTTGTGGAGATTGCTTTGGAAAAATAGCATATGTCATTGATGTAAATGTTAAATAAAATTGGTCCCAACACTGACCCCTGGGGTACACCACCAGTAATATCTGCACAGGATGAAGTGAATTCACACAATTTTACAAACTGTTTTCTGTTGTTAATATAACTATTGATCCAGTCAAAAACCATTCCTCTATTGCCATATTTCTCTTTTTTTTTAGGAAAATGTCATGGTTAATAGTGTCAAATACTTTTTTACTATCTATAAAAATACCAATTGCAAACTGTTCTGATCAGTTGCTTCTGTTATTGCTTCAGCGACCATTATTGCCGTTGATGTTGATCTATTATTTCTGAAACCGTACTGACTATCTGTGAGAAGTTGGCATTTTTCTATAATTTTTTCTAAAAAGCTTTTCTAGAATCTTAGAAAACGGTAGTAGTGGGATGGGTCTGTAATTTGTGAAAAGGTGTTTGTTCCCAGATTTGTACAGAGGAATTACTTTTGCTGTTTTCATTCTGTCAGGAAATGTACCGGTTTGAAATGACAGGTTACAGATATATGTTAATGGTTTTGAAATCCCTTCTATAACCATTTTAACAGTCAACATATCAAGATCGTCACAGTCTGTCGATGTTTTGCTTTTACATGTTTTAACAATGTTCACAACCTCTTTTTCGTCCACAGGTGACAAAAATGTGGAACAAGGATATACTTTTTATCCGGTAATCCAAACTATTGTTAGTAATGGCTGAGCTTGGGATTTGTGCTGCTAAATCAGGTCCAACATTTACAAAAAATGCCTGCCTTACAATACCTGCAAATTTGTATAAAAACAACAAATTAAGGAACTTTCTTGTTTTATCAAAATGAATATAAAACATTTTGTAGATGATAATTTATTTTGCTTTTGCAACCACAAAACAGACTTTGATGAAGTGTGAGCTGCATACGTCTTTCTGCGTAACGCATAAGGGCTTCCCAAAACTCGCTCCTCTTTCATGGATTATCATCATGTTTACATGAAGTGTCGCCACCACACACAGGTAAGAACAACTTGTACATCCTTTAGAGGTGTGATATTTACTCTCAAGGTGCGCGCGGTTGTTACCACTCCCATCAAAACGCAAAAGATGACTTTATTTTATTTGTCTTTGGTGGTGAGTGGTTGTATTTAAAAAGACGACTGAAGTCGTCAATGGAAGTGAATGAGTTAATAATGATTTCTCATTAAAAGTGGTAAAGACGATGTTTTAACAAATTTAGATGTCAAATTTATTTTAAAATCCTTTCATCAACTTGTAGTAGTCTTGTACTTCTGGTTTCCAAAAGAAAAAGTTATAATATTAATAAATAATAGACCTGGTGGGGCTTGAAATAAAGTAATCAATAGATAACTAACCCGTTTCGTTATCTATTGGATACTAGATTGTCAGTCACACTTCTTACATACATACTACGTAATTTGCTTAGGCCTCAGGGCTGGTTAACACTGCATGCAGAAGCGGAGCAGAACCGAAGCCACTTCTATTCGCCACCCTTGTCAATCTATAAGGTGTAATTCACACCAGACACTGAGCACTACGAAGCGGCGCGGCCTGCCCACGCCACAAAGTGATCATGTTGGCGTCTGGTCTATTTTTTGTGCGAGCCACAAGCGTTCCACGTCAATCCTGGCAGGAAGTCACACCAAGACACATGAGACAATCTAGTCAGTTTTTAAAATAAAAGCAATTCTTCAAAATAAAATTCACAAATGCGATCATATACGACATGTATCTAAACAGACTTTAGAGATGAAAATAAACAAAACACACACACACAGCACAATGGAGTGTGCTGACTACGCGGGGGTGGGGGGGTCGGGTGTCTAAACTCAAACGGGAAAGACTGAGCGAGAGAGAGAGAGAGAGAGAGAGAGAGAGAGGAGTTGGAAACAAGTCAAGGTGAAACAAGCTGCAATGCATGCGCACTACTCGAAAAACGACAAACAGCCATTGAGCTTCTCATTCAGGGCAAAATCCTCTTTACTACATTTAAAGTGATGTAAAGTGAATTAGTCATGTAGATTAAATAAAGGTATTTAGTGTTGAATTATTTAGTCCAGTTTAGTTAAACACTGAATCAGAAGATAACTCGAGTGAGCAGATTTGAGCATTCAGAGTTAAGATTGTGATCAGGAACACACGTCACTCTGACTGTGTCTCCACTAGCTGGCAGAGAGAACCCACCTGTGTCCAGGTGGAGTTGTTCTGAGGTTCTGTAATGTTTGGTACCACACTGGTCCTTCACTCATGTGGTGCAACTGGAACCATCATGTCTCCCATCAATCTCTGTTGTGCTGGCAGGATTGTCTAATTTATCCTCTGTGTCTGTCTGCTGACCTTAAATTGGTGTTTCTGATGCTTTCACAAACAGCTGATTCCACGTTTGCTCTTTATGTGATGGCACTACTGACGCTGGTTCTAGATGTTCAAGCAACTTCCAAATCAAATCATTTACTTGACCACCGCACAGAACTATGTCCAAATCAGGAGACTTCCTGAACACAGGAAAAATCTGCCAGTGTAAGTGATGGTGCGTTCACACCGGCCGCTTTGTCAGCATCAAGCAACGTTCATAACGCTTCAAGTTTGACACTTGAAAGTTGAAGCTTGTAACGCCTGACCGTTAATAAGAGCGCGTAGGCGGGGCTTCCTTTGTTATCGGATGTTTTGAGCTATGGCGGATCATATAGAGAGAGTGGTTTGGCTTTATTTACTCTGTTTGTGGATACACTCCATTCTTCAGATGCATTCTGAGTTTGAGGAGTTAAAACATTTGCTCCAGAAGTTGCATATGGATGAGGTTTGCTTCCAGCGCTACTTCCATCTGAAGAATGGGATGTATCCACAAACGGAGTAAATAAAGCCAAGCGACTCTCTCTATATGATCCGCCATAGCTCAGAACATCCGATAACAAAAGAAGCCCCGCCTACGCGCTCTTTTTAACGGTCAGGCGTTACAAGCTTCAACTTTCAAGCTTCAAACTTGAAGCGTTGTGAACGTTGCTTGACGTTGACAAAGCGGCTGGTGTGAACGCACCATATTCAATTCATTTTTAATTTATAAAGTGTTAGTTCATAAAAAAGATCTTTTCAAGGCACTTTACTGAAATGTAAAGGACTGATGAAACCTGCAGTGGAGTCTGACTCAGGTCTTCCAGACAGCATGAGGTTTGGGGTTTTGACTTGTCAAATGATAAACCTATTCACATTTTCTACAAAGTATTTTAGCAGATTTACACATTTCTACCAGGATTTGTCAGGCTCTGCCAGGTTTCTTGGACAGTTCACTTGTTCTACCCAGTAATGTTACTTTGCATGAATTTATAAAGAACAGCTGTAGTTTCTGTTTGTTTGTGAGAAGTAAAGAGGATGAAACGATAAGAGCCCTGGAGATGCAGTTCAAACCCATCACAACATTTACTGTTAGAAACTCTTTGTTCAACTCTAATAAAATTCTCTATAATATAAACTGTTTACTCTTTGATGCAATTGTGCCATTCTCATCTTTTCACTTTGAGACTCTATAACCCCAAAGGCAAAAGTGTAAGAACACAGAGTGCATCTGTTCAGCCCTGACAGCTACACATTACCAGGACAACCTGCTTGCTTGACCATCTGTAGGATTGGATTTCACCTAAAACACCCATCAGAAATTTATGTTTCCACTGCTGCTGACTCACGAAGAAGGAATTAATGAAGAGGAAAATTGAACTAAGGACGTTTTGAAATCAGAGTTACTGATGCATGAAGACAGCAGCGCCCTCTGGTGGCAAGATTAAGAAATTTACGGTACAGAAGAAAGAAAAAAAAATTCAATCAAATTTTAATAAAAGAGAAGACGTGATAAGATAAAAGTGTTCTCAGATTTGTAAGGTTTAAAAATATAAAGATGTTCAAACTGTTAAATAGAATACACACTGTATATGATGATAAATTATGTAAAGGTCTGTTTCTTATGGTTCTCAATAGTCCTGCTGGTAAATAATCATTACAAATTAATTCAGCAATTTAAATTTCATGTTAATATGAGACCAAATTCTTCTTTTAAATTTCACATTGACACATGAATTCTGGTTTTACTTGTTCATGATCTTTTTACAGACGTTCTACTGCAAAAGGAAAATGGGAGGTTTCTGATTTGAGAAACATGAACCTACAAGAAATCTCAGACACAGAAATCCTAAAACACACAATGTGTTAAATATCAAGAAGGGAGCAAAACTACTCGCCAACTAGACGAACAAACAAAAAAACAAACAATGTATCCATATGATAAAAGACATAAATATTATGTGTTTAAGAGTATACCTATTTGGTTTTGTAATGCTGACATGAACCACTATATGAACAGTTTAATATGGAAAATAACAATGATAAATAAAAATAAAACAAAAGAGGCAAATGGGAATAAAACTACAAAAGGAGCAATTCAAAGAAACGATTAAATGATTAAAACACAGAGAGAGAAAAGATGAAAAAATAAGATCAGGAAGAACTTGCAACATTTCTTTAAATCCAGTTTCAGTATTAAACAGGTGAGTTCTTCTCTCTGACAGAAAACAGGTAAAAACACACTGACTTTACCAGAGAAGAGAGAAACGACTGTTTTCCCTGCAGACGGTAAACGCAGGGCGCGCGCTCCTTCTCGCAGTCGGTTCCGACCAGCCGAGACACGCACGAGCTCAGAACCAACATCCATAGGTAGCTGCTGTGAGTGATGACAGCCATGGACTGAGGACGGAACAGGTTACTGTCAAATATTCATATTAGTTGAAAGTAAGACATGAAACGGTGTGAGAAGCGCGTGCGTCTGGTTTTAAGGATCCTCGTAAAATAACTTTATCTGAGCAAAAAACAACAATCTACAGACGTAAAGCTGTTGGAATTTATTTAGATTTGAAATTTGTTGTAAAAACAACATAAAATTCAATTATAATAAAATCTGTTATTTTTGGTAAATAATGTATTTACTGTATTACCTTAGTTTTACTCCAGACAACAGACTTCTGGTGCGCTCTCGATCCAAACAAATTCAAAAGGGTTCAAAAACCTAAAGCAACGCGAGTGGATCAGTGATCTCCCCACAGCTCCCTGCGTGGGTCAGAAAGAACCACGATCCCAGTTCAGTCTGTCTTCTAAAACTGGTGAAGGACTGGTCCACGCGCACGAGGCCACGAGCTGGAGCGACTGTCAGGGAAGGTGCTGCCGCAGAGTGTTCACGGCTTTTTAAACTACTTTCCACAGATGACGTCACAGAGGAGAAAACTGCACCCCACCAATAACATGATCAGTGTTTACTCTTCTGTCACACCCCCCATGACTGATTCTGTCTCCTGCATCTCAGCATGTGTTAATGAAGGTTCTGGTGGGAACACAAGGACTGTGTCAAGTCCAGATCTTGGTTCTGGTTTTACGCACTAAGATCCAGAAAGAGTCATTACAAACACACACATTAAATCTGTGAAGTTACCAAAACAATCTGACAGGGTTCACCCTGTCTCAGTATGAAGGCAGTCAGTCACGTGTTCTTCATCACTTGGTCCACAGCAGCAGAACCAATAAGGTAGTTTATAATCTAAACAGGAACTTCTCAACACAACCAGAGTCCCGCCTCCTTCACGTCCAAATCAGTAAATATTCTGTTTATTTCTTCTTTAGTGTTTAAATTTTCAAGATATTTACAATCCCTTATAGTGAAGGTATCAGTAGCTTCATTATATCAACATTGTGAACTGTTGTCATAGAACTGTTTGAGGTTCTCTGTATGGTTGTTGAACATTGTTTTTGTGTCTAAAATGTCCAGATTGTCATTAACAACACAGGAAAGACATTTGATTCAGAAAGTCTAAAAAACAAATAAAAATGCTAA
This sequence comes from Pachypanchax playfairii, assembly GCA_006937955.1. Classification (NCBI taxonomy): domain Eukaryota; kingdom Metazoa; phylum Chordata; class Actinopteri; order Cyprinodontiformes; family Aplocheilidae; genus Pachypanchax; species Pachypanchax playfairii. The sequence continues at coordinate 1,234,361 of SSNP01000132.1, forward strand.
AAAAGAAAAGTCCAGAATCGTTTCCAGTCGTCAAAAATCACTGAAAATGACCAGCAGCAGTAATATTTACTACTTTTCAGCAGGGCTGGACTTCTTAGTTTGGTTTATGCAGACAGGTTCCTGTTGACGTACGTGCATTAAAAAACTGCACACTATTGCTCACTTTAAGATGAAACCATTTTCTGAGCATGTGTTATAATCCCTCCCAGGAGAGACACACATCAGCAGCAGACTCACAAACACCACCGAGACAACCATCAGTGTGGGAAATGCTATAAAAACCAAAGCAATCTGAGTATCAATCTACAGTCAGACAGTTTACTCAGAGAGGTTCTTCATCCTGAAACCACTTTCATCTTTGGTGATGCAACAAATTTCAGTCTGAATAAACAAATAATTGAAAATATCAGTTCCAGGTTATTGAATCCATCAGGTAACATTTCTGTCTTACTTGGAGTAAAATGATCAGTTTGGTTTGAAATTTCTGATGTTTTTAATGTTTTGAATTTTCAGACTTTTATCAGACTTAGTTTTGAATACTGATAAAGTCATTATAGTAGGAGAATCAAAATGTTAATATGAGTGTTGTTGGTGAAATTCAAAGCTTAAATACAACAATTAGTGATCTACTGTAAACATGTTTTTACAAACAAACTCACTATCTTCATCATACTCATGATCTTGTTCTAACTGATGGTATTTCCTCACAACCTGTCTTGTCTTTGTTTTCCAATACTGACGTCGTCTTTTCAATGCATCTTGGTTGGCTGTAGATCGGGGTTGGGGGGTTGGGGGAGAGACATATGATGTTCAATTTGGGGGGGTCCCAGCAGTCCTCTCAGCAGGGCTCCCTGGAAGATAAGATAAGAAATCCTTTATTTGTCCCACAATGGGGAAATTCCGGTGTTGCAACACTCATTATAGGACAGAACACAGAAGGTTTAAAAAATGAATAAAGATGTGCATTGATTAAAAATATATACAATATGGATAGTAATATAAGTGTCCGTTTTGTGTATTGCACATGTGATTATTGCAGGTCAGAAATGTAGAGTCAAACAGCAGCAGGAAGGAAAGATCTGTGAAACCTCTCCTTCACACAGCGAGGGTGGATCAGTCTCTCACTGAAGCTGCTCTCCAGAGCTGACAGAGTCTCCTGCAGGGGGTGGGACTCATGGTCCAGCATTGACCTGAGTTTGGCCAGGACCTTCCTGTCCCCCACCTCCCGAACCGAGTCCAGAGGACAGGCCAGGACTGAGTTGGATTTCCTGATGATCTTGTCCAGCGTCTTCCTCTCCCTCTCCGTGATGATGCTGCTCCAGCAGACCACACCGTACAGGACCACTGATGCCACCACAGAGTCATAGAAGGTCCTCAGGAGTGGCCCTCTTACTCCAAAAGACCTGAGCCTCCTCAGGAGGTAGAGACGACTCTGGCCCCTTCTGTACAGTGCGTCTGTGTTGTGAGTCCAGTCCAGCTTATTGTTCAGATGAACACCCAGGTACTTGTATGAGTCCACTCTCTCAATGTCCCTTCCCTGGATGTTCACTGGTGCGGGTGGAGTAGAGTGGCGTCGACGGAAGTCCACCACCATCTCCTTGGTCTTCACGGCGTTGAGCAAAAGATGGTTCTGCTGACACCAGTCTACAAAGTCCTGTGTTAGTCCTCTGTACTCTGCGTCATCGTCATCCGTGATGAGTCAGATGATGGCAGAGTCATCAGAGAACTTCTGAAGGGCACAGCTGTCCGTGTTGTGTCTGAAGTCAGTAGTGTAGAGGGTGAAGAGGAAGGGTGCGAGCACCGTGCCCTGAGGCACCCCCACACTGCAGGTCCTTCAGACACACAGTCCCGGGCTCTCACAAACTGGGGCCTGTTTGTGAGATAGTCCAAGATCCAGTCTGCCAGGTTTTAGTCCACCCCAATAAGATGCTTTAGAAAAATAATTTACAAATAATAATATCAATAATTTATTAATTTATTTAAATAGGGAAAATATACTTAGTGTTGAACAGAATTCATGAATGAAAGTAAAAATAAGAAAATAAAATAGGTATACATCAGTTAGATGAAGCAGACATTTTGCTTGCTGACATGTTTCTTTGTAACCAAGTTTTAAAAGAGTCTCACATTAACAGACTCTATTTTTTTATAGCTCTCTTATCTCCCTCATACACACGTTGCTCATCAGGTGTGTGTATGACAAACACAAGCTTTTCAATTAGGAAAAGGCAGCTAACATCTCCACGCTACTTTACTATTTGTCTCAGTCAGGAACTTAATTAAACAATAACCAGCATGAAATGACAGTATGTGTGTGTGTGTGTGTAAATACACACCAAGGCCAGTATATTAAATAAACTTTTAATTGACTGTGAAACTAAACCTGTTCAAACACTGAAATTTAAGAACATTAGGAATTTCATCATCAAACAGATTCACAGTAAATGTTTCCTGCAGTGAACATTTATTATGCTGCTGGATTTTTAAATGTTTTTTTAATTTTGTGTTATTTTTGGAAAATTTCTCAGAATGTTTTGTTTCATTTTAACTTGTTATTTGTTGTTTTTTTATTGTTTCTTTTTGTATTTTTTATTCTATAGTTTTTTTATAGTTGTCGACTGTTTTTCCACATTTCTTTTTGCAAAGTGAATGTAAAATACTCTTCTTTCTCTACAATATGCTACTTTAAATGTAAAGTATTATGACTTAATATTACTGCATTTTCTTTTTATTTTTTGCACTATTGTTTTATCAGTTACATCATGGCTGTAACTTTCTTCAAATGAATCACCCAAAATAAAGAAGAAAACCCAGCACATAACCTGGCTCTGCCAGATCTACGTATGTGTAGACCTACCACTTGTCGAGTTGGGGATACACATAGATCTGGAACTGCTCCATTTGAAACCATCTATAAAATGGAGGGATATCTGGTATAATATTTTAAGCTGATTGGAGGACGCGCCATCAAGTGTCTGACTTTGATGATTTGTCTTTAGCCAATCACAGTAAATCAAACTCTTGTAACTCCATTAGGTAGTAAAACACACACATTGTTATCACTAAGAAAAGCAAAACACATCTTTACGATCAGGAAATGCACAAAGTTTTTACATTTGATCATTTTTCAATGAAGAAATCGTCTCTAGTCCTAAAACAGATTTAATAGATGCTTTAATGTACATCCACCAGCAGCCATGTTTGTTTTACTTTGTCTGCCTGGACACTTGCTGTCAATCATACCTGAACACCCGCCCCAAAGCACAATGCTAACATATGATTGGTCTGAACATTTTTTGGACCGAAATAGACGGTTGTCAATGGAGCAGTATAAGACTGATTTTTGTGGGTTTGGAAAACTCCAAATCTTGCGATAATCCATGTTGCAGCGCAAGGTTACCCAGCACCATGCTGAAAGAAAGAACGTATCTTTTAGAGGAAAACAGAGAGGAAACAAGAGGAAAGAAAGGAAGGGGAAATATTAGAGAAATATATAATTAAAGAAGAGAAAGAAAACACAAAGGGCGTGATTTATTAATATTCCAAGTAAAGAGTGCAAAATTGTGTGAGTTGCAAAAATTTTGCGCCAAGGGTGTGTTCTACTAAGATTGCTTGCTCAGCCCCAGGACACTTAAAGAGGTCATTTCATACAAATTTCAGGACTTTGTGGTTATTTCTTAAGTATTAACCAGTAATATGAAACATTTTATATCTAAAAAACATCAGGAAACACTGATTAACAGACCTTTCAATCTGTCTGCATTTAAATTCTTGTGGTTCAGGCTCCTTCCGTCAGGCTGCTTCGTCAGCAGTTCGTTCATATTCATTATTTGAATTTGCTGGACTCTGATTGGCTAACAAACTAGCCTATGAGAGCAAGGCATACTGTTTCCTGCCCCGCTGCGTATGGCAACAGGACACGTAGTCTCTTCCTGTTTGCTACGTTTTATGCTACAGCTTTTAGCCAGCAGCATTCTAGGTGTGGTTTCAACTGCGGGAGCTGATGAAAACTAACGAACAAAGGAGTTGTGACAAAACAAATACAGGCCGTTTGGACTCGAGAGAACTCTGGTTTTAGATCAGGAGACCCGAGGACCAAGGGCCCCTGCCCCCCCAACCAGGCCAAGTAGAACCAGGCCCTGCCCAAGTGGCTGCCGGGAGTGAGCCAGCATACATTGGTCAGAAATGGTACAAAAACCAATTGATTAGATTTTGATGGTGATCCGGATCACGGTTTGGGATTCCTCCCTGGATCCTGGAATAAATGTAATCAAAATCTGGTCTATGTACCATTTCCAACCGATCCTGAAGATTTCATCAAAATCCATCCAGAAGTTTTTGAGTTATCTTGTAAACAGACAAACAAACCCTGATAAAACAATCTCCTGGTAAATATCACAAGGTTCCTAGTAAACCCACTGCACACCGTTTAAATGCAGTTATACATATTAAATATATGATTTTTTAAAACAGTTATTGCCAAAAGGCAACTGAACTTCTTTTTTCTGCTTTTAGTCTAGCTGTCTTTCTGGATCATATTTTAGGACTGACACGTCCTGATGACTGAGAATCTACACAAACTTTCATTTTTCTTTTCCTTAAGAATGTAAACATCATTCAAATCTAATATTATCACACAAAATATGTATTTTAATGTGTAAAATATTTAAAGTAAAAGACGTCTGGGAACAATAGAACACTTTTGGATTTATAGATCACACAGAGTTCTCGGGGAGATGAAGAAGTTATGATGAAACCTCTAGTTTCAGACTGGAGACACTTTGCTGAACTGTTGTCCAGAACATCCAGATGCATTGAGGACTTGTTTAATGAGTTACATATAATGAAACAAAAGACAGCCTGTCACCATATTAGATACTTTATCAATGTTGTTTTTATGCATCATTTATAACCACATCTTATGGTGACAGATTTAATTTGGGATTTTGTCAGAATGCTTTTAAACACTTTGATATTTGTACCTGACAGTAACAAACCAAACACTTCAAACATGTTCTCTCATCTACTGGAGCGGCACGAAAGGTGAATACAAAGTAGTTGGAATTAAAAATAAAGGAAACCCAAATCTTTTTGTTTTTGTACCTAAAAGTACCACAACAAAAGAACACGGACTCCTATTGTTAAGTTGTTTAGAACTAGAACCAGGACTCCTCTTGTCAGGTTGTTTAGAACTAGAACCGGGACTCCTCGTGTCAGGTTGTTCAGAACTAGAACGGGGACTCCTCTTGTCAGGTTGTTTAGAACTAGAACCGGGACTCCTCTTGTCAGGTTGTTCAGAACTAGAACCGGGACTCCTCTTGTTAAGTTGTTTAGAACTAGAACCGGGACTCCTCTTGTTAGGTTGTTTAGAACTAGAACCGGGACTCCTCTTGTTAGGTTGTTTAGAACTAGAACCGGGACTCCTCTTGTCAGGTTGTTTAGAACTAGAACCGGAACTCCTCTTGTCAGGTTGTTTAGAACTAGAACCGGGACTCATCATGTCAGGTTGTTTAGAACTAGAACCGGGACTCCTCTGGTCAGGTTGTTCAGAACTAGAACCGGGACTCATCATGTCAGGTTGTTTAGAACTAGAACCGGGACTCCTCTTGTTAGGTTGTTTAGAACTAGAACCGGGACTCCTCTTGTCAGGTTGTTTAGAACTAGAACCGGGACTCCTCTTGTCAGGTTGTTTAGAACTAGAACCGGGACTCCTCTGGTCAGGTTGTTCAGAACTAGAACCGGGACTCATCATGTCAGGTTGTTTAGAACTAGAACCGGGACTCCTCTGGTCAGGTTGTTCAGAACTAGAACCGGGACTCCTCTTGTCAGGTTGTTTAGAACTAGAACCGGGATTCCTCTTGTCAGGTTGTTTAGAACTAGAACCGGGACTCCTCTAGTCAGGTTGTTTAGAACTAGAACCGGGACTCCTCTGGTCAGGTTGTTTAGAACTAGAACCGGGACTCGTCTTGTTAGGTTGTTTAGAACTAGAACCGGGACTCCTCTGGTCAGGTTGTTTAGAACTAGAACAGGTACTCCTCTTGTCAGGTTGTTTAGAACTAGAACCGGGACTCCTCTTGTCAGGTTGTTTAGAACTAGAACCGGGACTCCTCTGGTCAGGTTGTTCAGAACTAGAACCGGGACTCATCATGTCAGGTTGTTTAGAACTAGAACCGGGACTCCTCTTGTTAAGTTGTTTAGAACTAGAACCGGGACTCCTCTTGTCAGGTTGTTTAGAACTAGAACCGGGACTCCTCTTGTCAGGTTGTTTAGAACTAGAACCGGGACTCCTCTTGTCAGGTTGTTTAGAACTAGAACCGGGACTCCTCTTGTCAGGTTGTTTAGAACTAGAACCGGGACTCCTCTTGTTAAGTTGTTTAGAACTAGAACCGGGACTCCTCTTGTTAAGTTGTTTAGAACTAGAACCGGGACTCCTCTTGTCAGGTTGTTTAGAACTAGAACCGG